>JAUUDZ010459998.1:0-12251 GCA_032361705.1 Panulirus versicolor | reverse complement strand
GTAGCACTAGGAAAAGACAACAAAGGCCACATTTGTTCACACTCAGTCTCTAGCTGTCATGTGTAATGCACCGAAACTACAGCTCCCTTTCCACATCCAGGCCCCCACAAAACTTTCCATGGTTTACCCCAGACGCTTCACATGTCCTGGTTCAATCCACTGACAGCACGTTGACCCCGGTATACTACATCATTCCAATTCACTCTGTTCCTTGCACACCTTTCACCCTCTTGTATGTTCAGGCTCCAATTGCTCAAAATCTTTTTCACTCCATTCTTTTGTCTGTTTCCTTGCGCTACCTTGCTAATGCGGGAGACACCGATAAAGTATAATTAAAAATGATAATAAATGTAAGGACTCATAGGAATATCTTGATCACATGCAAAATTGTGATCCTTTCCGATATGTATTTACGTGTACGTGCTTATTTGTATGTCTTTTTTCGTCTGTTTCTTGGCGCTTCTTTGCTAACCTAGGAAACAGCAGTCAAGTATATTAACAATATAATGATAAAAAATAATTTTTTTTTACAGGTTTGGAGACTAGAAAATGAATTTTACAACTTTGCACTTGATCACTTTCATTTCTTACGGAAGAAAACCCTAATTGAGGCAGAAAATAGTGGTCACCTCATGGACAGAGGACAGAAATTTGCTTATGAAAAAATCAAACCTAAAAAGAGTTAGGTTGTTCCTGCTGAAAAACGTATGTAGTTTTAGAAATCTGCTAGATTAAGTGAGCACCTATGGTAATGGTGATTTTTTTTAATGGTTTTATTGTCTTAGTTTATCATCAGCCAGTAATCACATTTGATACACTCAAGTGCCTAGAACAGTATTTACTAATAGTTTATATTTCATTTAAGTATGAAAATGAATGATTTTTTTCTTTATGGCCCAGCATCATACAAAAAATTTAGATATTAGTTAATGTGAATAAGCATTTATGGATAAGTAAATCATTGAAAGGCTGTGTTAACAGACCTTGTAAGTGGGTTAAGCTGTTTTTAGAATTTGCTGTATATCTGAAGACATAGCCAGAATTGGAAAATTCATTCATGGTTATAAACCTGTTTATGATGCAACATAGCTTTACTCATTGTCCGATACCTGTAATCTCATATATAAATGTAGGAATTATTTCAATGTGTTTGTTGAATGTTGAACTGTTTTTAGGATTTCAAGAGCTGTAAGGTTATTGTTTAACTGTTTGTTGTCCACTGATAAAGCATTCTTAAAAATTCTCATAGTATTTAGTACATTTACTCTCCAGCTGGGAAATAGTGTTTTATGCTCTGTGAATATTCAGTTAATGAAGCATTAGTTTAAGGCTATAGCAAACCATTCAGAAAATGACAAATTCAGTTTTATTATATGCAGTATATCTATGTTTTAAACCTCAGATATTCAGACTCCATTCCCAATATCTTTATCACTGATCTCCTCAGCTTATACTGTGTTTAATTCATGGTATGTAGTATTTGGTAAATTGGTTACGTGTATATGTCGGAATATGTTAAACTCAATACTGCAGTTCTCTGCATTCTGAGGCAGGATATAAAACACCTGTATAGTGTGTAACAAATCCACTCAAAAGACAGTTTTAATGTACGCACATGCTGTGTCTTGGTGTATAAATCTTGTATATAATGTGTCTTCTTGTAAATATTTTCTGTATGATGCATGTGTTTATGTATATTTTGTATATATACTATACCATGTTGCTACGTAGAATTGTATTTAATGGGTTTGATGCCTGTTAATAATCAATTTTATAAAAATTAATGACTAAGTATCTGCGAGGCAATCTGCTTTTAATACAGATGAGGTGATTTCTGTATCACATAGGTAGTTAAGTTGCAGTTATCCTCAAAGTCCACCTGGAAAAACTTCTGGTACCATTTCCATTTACAGCTAGGGAGTGCAAAGTAGGTTGCATGTAGTAAAAGTTTCTCATAATAAGTGCCACTTAGCTTCCTTAGCAGCCTATAAGTGAATAGCAGTTTCTTATTGCCAAATACTTTTTTGAAGTGAGGAGGGGGGGGGGAGGAAAAAACTCTGTTGGACTTGAAATATAAATTGTCAGGAACAGACAAATAATTACCTCATTTGCACACATTCACCCTCTAGATGTCATGTATGAATAATGCACCAAAACTAGAGTCTACCATTCACAACTAAACCCAACAGACTATTCCATGGTTTACCATAACCACGTCATGTGCCATGGTTCAGCCAATTAATGGCACAGCATCCTCATACACTACATTGATCCAGTTCATTCTATTCCATGTATGCTTCTCATCCAACTGAAAGTTCATTGCCTGAGAACCCAAGGCCTCTTTCACTCCATCCTTCTATTGTTTCCCTTTCCCCTTTCTGTCTCTATTACTAACACTTACATTATTTCAGTCAATCTTTCTTTGCTCTACCTCTCCATGTACAGTCAGAAATCATAGTTTCTGGGCCATCGATGTGAGCAGGAGATGAAGCTTGGGTGCCCTTTATGGACGGCAATTCACTGTGATAATTATATCATCACACACAAACTGTTGGAGCAGCTACTCGGTAGGCTATGTGCAAGTTTCAGCTTGCCGCCAGAAACATACCTTGATATGAATATTAGAGGGTAATCATGTTGATGTTGGAATGAAAGGAATCATAAGCATGTATATTATAGATTGAATGAAAATCTCAATTTATTAAGCTGTGTATTGCCATTTCAGTATTACTGTTATTGTCATCATAATGTTAATATTAACAGCATTGTGCTACCTGAAACAAATAAATAATACAGTGTATCACAAATGTAACAAAGGTAAAATTATAGTTTCGTTTCTCCACCAATTTGGAAGTTAAAGTTGTGTTTTTCTGTGATTTTTGATGTGTTTTAAAACCATCAGAAATTATTTCATAGAGGGAAACCAAGCAAACCACATAATTTTCACCTAAGTAAATTTCATTTGCAAAAGAAATGCCAGAGTAATAGTGTCTAAGAATTGTTGAAACTACCAATTCCAAAACTTAAAATCCTAAAATTTGCTGTATGACCAAAACTATAGTAATACTGTGATAAGAGCATCAAAAGTTGTCTTTAAAACTGGTGTTATACATATGATGCAATGATTACTACTGTGGCTTATATGGTGAGTCACAGGATGATTTCACCCTTAGAAATATTATATGCACCTCTGTATCCATATAATACTGTAGATAAACATACCAACTTTCGATGTTCTCTTATGAGAGCCATTACATAATACCACCCTATTATGTCCTTTGTGACAATACACTAATGATAACCTACAGCTGATTATCATATCCAGATGAATAGTGACAAAATGTAAAGTTATTCATTACTACAACCGTATGTCATTAACCACACACTCCTGCCCTCCCAGTGTTTGCTAGCTACACAAGTGTCTCTCTGTGTTTCATAACGCACAGTATCACTTATAATACACATACAATACTAGTAATAGCAAAGTGTGGTATACTGCTGGGAGTTGTGGACAACCCTGGCAAATTGGTGGAGTACAGGGTTACTGGGGTGAAAGTGGGCTGAGAATTGGTGATGGTGGAGGTGTGAAATAGGCAAGATGGGGAGGATGAGACAGATCGGGGGAGTAGGGGTAAGGAATGGGAAGGAGGTAATGGCAAACGAAGTGGTAAGGAAGAATGCACTGTTGTATAATAGGAAAACTTGGAGAGTGACCTAGTATGGAGGTAAGGGAAATTGTTACTGGCTTCTAATTGTTAACCTTATAATAAACCAATGAAAAAATTTATTCAATACCTGAAAGACTAAGGATTAGTTTCCATACAATGTTATTGCATGACGTTGATATTCACTGGTTTGCATGTATTAAATGAATAGATTTATTGGTGTAACATTATTAGGCATTTTGTAGAAAGCAGTTTTGCAACCAACTGGCAGCCCTTGCTGACCTCAAGGTTTAAGGAGGATTAAATGACATTAAACATTTCTTCTGTTACATCATGATTCTGAATATATTGTATTTACCAGTGACAATATATGAAATGAATCATACAACTGTACAACAGATGTGGTATAAAGACAAAGGAACCAGCAATATCATTTAATATTGTTTAAATAAAATTAACATTACAGTATTACATTTGTTGACTAATACTTGGTCCAACCCCCTTCGGCTTCTATAACTTCCTGCAAACAGCTTGGTAGGGAATCGACTAGTTTACCACAGGTGTTCGACCTTCGCTTATCTTCTCCCATGCCTCTCTAGCCTTCCTCTTCACCACCTGTCGTCTTCTCCACTGCCCACTCCTGCTTCATAAATGTGGGCTAATCGAACAAAATAATCTAAGGGTAAGCTGCAAACCACCTCACCACTACCCTTCTAGTATGTAAGAAAGAGAGATCTTGCAACAGATAGATGGGCTCAGGCTCCAGGATGGCATAAGCCCATAATAATGGCTGCAAGGAAGTGTCTTGAATAATAATATATTTATTTCCATCCTAGTGTCCCTTAATGGTTGTTAATTCTTCTTCCTCCACCACATCCAGCCATGAAGTGCATATGTCACTTGGCCATTGCTGCCCTTTCATGAATGTTTTTCTTTCAAATAGTTTGTTTCTGAGTTGCCAGCTCTGTTGGCCAAAGGCATACACTGATGAGAAGGATGTTTCACTTGTGAAAATGACAGACCTCCAGAACTCAGCCCTGCGTTAACATTGGCCTAGGCAAGCCTAAGGTGGCATTGTCGACATGCCATGGTTAAAGCTTCTTTAACTGCAGGAATGAAACAATGCAATCCAGCCTCCCTCATCCATTGTCTTGTGAATATTGGGTTATAAGGCAACCATGTGTCTTGTTAACTTTACACCCATGTCCCATGGATGTCTGTCTGCTGCCCATCATAGTCTATCATCCTCCTGTGTCGTGACATGTGGACCTCCAGGTCTCAGCCTTGTTGACACAACCTCCTGTCTTGTATCTCCTCACCCACAGCTTCTCTCTCTCTCTGGAGATACCCAAAAGTTAGCTGCTTTCCCATATATCTTTCCCAATCCTGTGATAACAAACTATTAAAGCTCTCCTTGTTATAACCTCAGGTAAATTTGCGCATGTCACACATTACCTTGTGGTCACACATTACCTTATGGTCTTCCATCCATACTTAAAGTAGTAAAAATGAAATAGCACCTATCATACTATGGCTTGTATTTTCATAACACATCAACCACTCACCAATACAAGATGCTGCAACACATAATTGTTCATGTGCAGTCCTAGGCAAAAGAAGAGAATTTAGTCAGTCAACTCAGAGCAGAGGTAACAAATTAATGGAGGGTGGCGTCACATAATTAGTAGCAAGTTTGTAAATGCAGACAACAGGTATACCAAGTGATATGGAGGATTAATATAACTTTTGTTACATTTCTCTAGACTATATAAAAGGAGTATATCCCCACAAAGCAATGTCAATCACTTTCTTGTCAAACTAATAAGGATAAACAGTCAAACAAATCACCCCACTGGTATCAAATAGGGCTTTTGTCAAGCAGAGAGAGAGTAAAAATGAGGGAGCAGTATATAGAGGTAAATGGATCAAAAATATTGGAAATTGAAAAAGAAATAAAAACATGCAAGACAGCACAGGAATGAAAGATAAACCCCAAAGGGTTTTACCAGTTGTATCAAACAAAAGTTACAAAGAATGCAGAAACAATGGAAACAACAAACAGGCACACCACTGACAATGACATCATAAGGTTTAACTTGAATACCTTGATTATATTCCTGAGGTATAATAGTATATGAAAGGGAGGAGGGTGTTACAAACATACACCAAGGGGTAATGCACTGAAATTTAAACTTCATTTAATTCTTGGTGGCCACTCAAAATATGTGCTTGCATGGTAAACAAATGTAACACAGAACTCGTCCATTATAGTCATTAGCCATTATGTATATAATCAGGATTTATTCCCAATATCTGGTAGTCGCCACACATGGTGGCAAGATTTAAAAAGGGAGATAGAAGTATCCTGTATTGTTAGATCATACCTAGTTGCAGTAAAAACCACAAATAAGTCAAAACCACTTTTAAACTGTCAGAAACAGGCACTGAGGCAATAGGGTACAACTACGAGGTATTGACTTACAAGTAGGGAATAGTTGGTAGGCAGCCAACAACCAAGGAGGTATATTACCAGTAATACCTGAATGAGTATCAAGAGGGTTAGTGACATTTGCTATGTGAGCCAGCACTTCAGTGGTTAAGTTGCACTCCTCTGACCCAGGTAGCAGTTTTTTCTTTCTACCTCACCCACACATGGACACCTGGCATTCTGTCCACAAACATACAATCTCTCCTTGTCATATGTAACACTGGACAACACTACTCATGCAGCTCATCCTAGCATATCTAGATTTTCCTGCAGTGAGCACTATGTGCTAGCCCTGCCTCTTGGCAAAATGGTAGCAGTAGTAGATAGAAGTACTGGGTAGGAACATTTAGGCAGGAGCATTAAGTAAAAACACTAGGTAGTAGTAGTAGTATGTAAGAGCATTAGATTGAAGCAGTCATTACGAACATTAGGTAGAAGCTTCTGTAAACAGTGCACTAGACTTGCCCTCAACAAGTGGTCCGTTAAAGGCGAGTCACTAAATGCTAAGCAGCGGCACTGGAGTTCTTTACTTATGGAGACACTGTTGCAGTGGCCATCCCTTTGAGGGAGTTCCAACTGGAACAGGCATCAGAGATTTAAAGACTTGGGTTACACTAGTGGCATCTATAGATGGTGAAGAATACTCAAAATGCATGACATGTGCAGCACCCACTTCTTCATTTTACACATTGCTACTTCATGTTAATAAACCAACCTCAGCATATTTTACTATACCCCATGCCATAAACTTCAAAGTCCAATGACTGATGACAAACTAAACAATGTGCTGATAAGTAGGTTTAAAAAATGCACACCAACAGGCACGTAGGTAGGGAAACAAAAAGGTTGGAGACCACCAGACAAGAAGGTAGGCAGGCCAGCAGGCAGATTGAAACATGCACAAAAGGATACATCTGGACCACAGTACATCAAGTAATGTTAAATACTAACAAAAATGACACATGTATATATGCATAGGGGTCATTGTTACTATAATATGTTCAACCCTGCACCTAAACTCTGCAAACTTACCTTGTCAAACGATTGGTCCATACAGCTAGCTATGGTGCTTCATGCAGCCTTCAAGAGTGAATTGAGCTCAAACTTCAAACGGTTTCATTGGCTGCCATGAAACTTGTGCATCTTTATTCATTTTCATGTTCACAAATGTCACATCAAAGTATACTTGTTTAAATTATGAGTAAGATGCTTTGATGTATATTAAAAATGTATTGTGTGAAACATCTGTGGGGAATATGACCTGAATGGCTAGTGATAGGTATTCAAGTGTGCTATGGTTTGTTAGTGTGTTCTTGTTCATCCAAGCATGTTCGTACAACACCTAATTTTGATGTAGGATATTTACTGATAATACATATCACCAAAGGTTTACTGCAAAATACAGTGTCCAACACTTTCTGGTAATTTGGTTTTCAAACCAACTCAGCCCTTATTGTTTTTTGTTTCATACAAAACCATGTTGATATAATACATACAGGGTGTCTGAACATGTATACACATATTGTGACAACTTCCTACAACAATACATTTTCCCCTACCACCTACATTAACACTACCTCCTTCCCATTCCCTACCCCCTACTCTCCCAATCTATCCCATCTTCGCTGTCTTCTTTATCTCCCACACCTCCACTATTACCAACCCTCTACCCACCTTCACCCTGGTCACCTTATACTCGACCAATTTGCCAGGGCTGTTCAAAGCTCCCTACAGTATAACAACCTTTGCCATTAATTCTTTTGTGTGCATGAAACAATCTCTGTTGTCATATATGCAAAAGACATACACTTGTGTACCTGGGAAACACAGGAAAGGCAGGAGGGTGTGGTTGATGACAAATGATCATAATAATGAATAACTTTACATTTTGTCATTATATGTTATCATCTACATATGATAATCAGCTGTGAAACAGCAGTGGGTTATCACAAAAGACATAATAGGGTGGTATTATGTAAAGGCTCACAAAGTAAACCTTCAAAAGCTGATATGTTTATATATTCAATATGGTGCATGTAACATTCCAGAGCATAAAACCATCATAACTCATCACAAACACCACCTCAGTAATCACCATATTGTGATATGTTTAGCAACAGTTTTAGAAAACCATTTTAGATATTATTACATTTATCATACACTGTCTTACACATGTTTCAGTTAGCACAACATTTTTAATAGTATGATGGTAATAGTAATACAGAAATGGCAATACACAACTTATTAAATCAAGAATTTCATTCCATCGGTAATAATATACATGCTTATGATCCCTTTCATTCCAATATCAATATGTATGTTAATCTTTTAATATTCACATCAAAATACATTTGTAGTGGCAAGCTGAAACCCAGACAGTCAATCTATCGATAGGCCTCCCAAACAGTCTGTGTGTTGTAACATAACTATCACAGTGAACTGCCATCCATGTTCATGTCGGTGACCCAAAAACAGTCTGACAGTACACTTGGTAAACCAGGTGTACCAAATAGTCAAGGAAGGAGATGATGTAGAAGAAACTGATGGATGATAAGAGAGTGACATTGAAGACGTAGAGAGCAGAGTGACTGAATTAAGCTAATAGAACTGTAGGAAAAAAGTAAAGGAGACAAACTAAAACTACACGAGTGAAAAAAGTTTAAGTGAGAACACACAGTGAACAACATGAACAAATTCAAGAGAACTGGGAAGAAAATGTAAATAGGTCATCAAAACATTATAATCGCTGATGAAACAGATAAACGTCTGAGAAATAAAACCACAGGAATGAAATCATACAAGAAAAAAGACAAAAAAAAGTTGGAGACACACAAATGTGATGAAATACAGTATTATATGTAAATAATACTTCAGAGGCAGATACAGGCACTTTGATGAATAAGAGAGTAATCACCCAAAATGTGTATGTGAGCTGTGTCTGAATATTTTTTGTTGGCAAAGGACATTAAGATTAGGAAGAACTTTATTATGCTCACCCTTTGGTTTGCTACATATACGACTATTATCACAACTGCAAAAGGAGAGGAAATGTTAATGCATCCTGAAATCCTTAACTAAAAAGACATCTGTTTCTTTTATATGAATTACCAAGAGTGTAAGAAAAATGAAAAAATGTAAGAGTCAGACATTATCAACAGTGGAGTATGTGGAAAATACAAAAACCAAAGTTGGCAACAATGGAAATACAGGAGAAAATATGAGGATACGCAGAAACTTTATAACAGATTTGAACAGAGATGGAGACAGTATATTGAAAAACCAGTACCCAATAAAGATATACTGATTGGAATGAACATGGCTTGAGAAACAGGTGGACAGATAAAAGGGGATAAATGGAGATTCATCACATAAAAGAAACAATGAACTGTACTGTTAGCATATGGATATAGAAAATGCACATCAGCTTCAAATGGGAAGCCAAAATGGAAAAACATGAAGAGGTATTGGCATGAAAATGAAACAGGACTAATCAAAAGAGATAAAGAGAGAATGAGAAACAGAACAATAAATGGCTTGAAAATGCCAGTTACAAAAACACCAGACCACTGGAATTCTCTTTATTAGAGACAAAAATGAGGAGTCCTGACAAATTGGAGAACAGCATTGAAAACAAACATGATTGAGACAAAGAAGGAACCATAGAAAATCAGGAATATACAAGCTCTGAATGATAACACTCCAAAAACCAGTAGAGAACTACCAATGGAATTTATTCTATGTTAGCCAATATGGTATAGTCAACTGAATGCCCTAATCAAGGCCATTTCTCCAACACTTTAAAGAATGCTTTCCACATATTCCCTGCATATTGTAGAGGGTGACTAAAAGGGGTAGGAATGGGGAGCTGGAGATCCAACCCTCCTGTTTTACTTTTCCAAAAGAAGGAACAGAATAGGGGCCCAAGTGAGGATTTTTCCCTCTAAGGCTCAGTCATCTGTTCTTGGCACTACCTTGCAAACATGAGAAATGGCGAATACATGCGAGGGGAAATAATACATATATATATAACCATATTTCTTTTCTTTTTTAATGCATGATTGCTATTTTCCACATTAGCAAGGTAGTGCCAGAAACAGATGAAGAAAGGCTGCATTCAATCACATCCATTCCCTAGCTGTCATGTGTAATGTATGCACCATAACCACACCTCCCTATCCAAAACCAGGCCCTACAGACATTTCCATGATTTACCCCTAGCCACTTCACGTGCACATTGTTCCAGTTCATCCTATACCATGCATGCCTTTCACCCTCATGCATGTACAGGCTCTTATCACTCAAAATCTTTATCATTCCATCCTTCCATCTCCAGTTTGGTCTCCCCTTTCTCCTTGTTCCCTCCACTTCTGACACATATATCCTCTGTCAAACTCTCCTCACACATTCCCTCCATGTGCAGACTTTCTTTTTAGGATTTTCTGAAACAAACTATTACTGATGGTTTACACAAAAGCAAAAGTGGTAATGCAAAATATAGCCAAATTAAGGTGAGGGGTGGGAAGAGCATGTGTCCACACCATGTGGGAAGAGTTAGTATACTTGCTGTCTTATACACTGCAAATGCTGGCTGGCTGGAGTACCATAATATTTGCAAAGTTTCTTTGTTCCTTTTTTCTTGGTTTATTTGTTCCTTACTCTTGCATACCTTGCAGATGCTGGCTGACTGGAGTGTCGTCTACATCTTTGCTCCTGCACATCTCAAAGCTCTTTTCCTCTTTGTCATGTGCTTTAAACCATTCTCCCTCTTTGTTACCATTCCCTCCCTCAATATTTGAGGCTACAGGTACCTATGTTCCTAATAATTCACATCAATTTTACAGAAGCTCTCACAAAGCCCAAGTTCTTTGCTACTGAACTCCATTTTCTGTGCTTTACAATAGAAATTGCCAAAGTTTACGTAGTATCCATGATTATATCATCTCTTCACATCTTGTCCCACCTCTGCTTTCTTAATGTCCTCAGTTACTACATAGTCAAACTTGAGCATCCATGATCACATTTATCAGCTGATGTACTACATATATTCTCAGTATACATGCTAGTACGTGTGAAGCTACAATCAGGTAATAATGGTCTATCATTCCCTCTCATCACAATGTGCTCCATGACATACTGCTTTAAGAAATTTTCTTGGACACACCCTTTATAATTGAAATTAACATTTCAGATTAGTAAGCATCTCACTGTTCATGAAAAATTGTTTATTCTTAATTTGCTTTCATTGTATATGTTTTGGATCACTGCAGTTTTTTAATATATGATATTAACAATGCATTTCTTCCCTGTGGTTGCTTTTCCCACTATATATTGTTTTAATGGGCCAAACTCCATAATTTCAAGAAACTTAAGGCTATATTTTCTTAAAAGGATCAGTCCCAACCCAACCAGCTTGCCTTCTCCTTCCCTCTTTATCATCATGAATCCCTCTGAGCACAACTGGTGAGATCTTATCTCTTTAGTAAGCTTTGTTTTGTTTCCATGACTCCAACAGTGTCACATGCACTTTCCCTCAATACAATTCTTGAATTACGGTTCTCTTCCATCAACTATTAAATCATAAGCATTTGAATACATTTCTTTCAGTCTAACACTGCCATCTCCTAACATTCCTGGCCTTTCTGCAGTGCTGGTGGGGAAGCTTCATCCTCTTGCCTCATTTGGCATTTCTAGTTTTTTGGCTTCTGATTGTATTTTCCTTCTCTCCTCTTCTTCCTTTGATATACCATACTTGATGCATACTTCACTAAATTCCACCTTGTCTCTACATTTCTTAGCTCTCCTAAGTACCTCCTGGCTAGATGACTCAAGAGTCAAAAGTATCCATACCTGGTTGTCCCTTTGCTACATGATTACAATCACCAATTCCTCTAAATTCTTCTATCAATGAAATTGCACTTGACAGTTCTATAGCCTCTTGTAATCATTTAATAAGCATTTACTGCTTTACTTATCTTTAATTTTTGTGCTATCCACTTTTTACTTACACTGAATTGTCACCCTTTACGTAATTACTATTTGTGTATTACAGGGAGTGTTACACTTCTGTAACCCATCTCTTAAACTTTATATATATATAT
>JAUUDZ010459966.1:0-12252 GCA_032361705.1 Panulirus versicolor | reverse complement strand
GTGGAGAGGTTACAGGAAGATGATGGGACAAAACTAGGACTGTAGAACTCGAGAGCTTCGCTGTACGAGGAAGGAAGGAGGCATCATAAAAGTCAATCCTCGTGCGGCTGGTCGCCACGCAAACTATGGGAAGCAACGGCTTAGGCGTGCGTCAGTTACTAGCCTCAGGTGCTGGGGAACACGGCATCCAACTCACGACAGCAGCGGCCGAAATGATATCAGTAAAACAGTGTGAGGGGAAGCAACATCACGGACGACGGAAAGGGACAGTTGTGAGGTGATACCAGGACGTTGATGTGGAGGGAGGATTCTGATCATACACTCCGGTCGGGAAGGAAGCAGAAGACATAAATGCATTACCATTTATATGACTAGTAACCCATGCTGGGGAGAATGAGGCCCCTGTAGGTATGGAACAGCTCCCGGATAGAGTGGAGGAAACGGCTGATCCCCTCATGCTAATGTTACTCCTGGGATGAACTGTGGCAACTCGAAACTTGATAGTAGGACACAAGTAACATTTAGGAAGATATACGTAAAATATTGCTTTATTTACACTTAGAATAAACCAAGCTATTGCTTCCCCACTCCTGGATGATGCACAGGTCTCTACTTACTCCTCACTCTCTTCATTACATATCATGTTCACACCTGTGCTTATTCCCTATCCTCACTATGTGACGTAGGGAGGACATTGTTCACGCACGCAGGTATGGGGATGATACAGCCGGAGAGAGATATTCCCATACACGACTTTTGATAGTCAAATAAAAGTGGTTATGCTGTAGTCTGCAACCCAACTTTCTGGCTGTTAGTACGACGACAATGACAGTCGATATACTGTTACCCAACCGTAAGCCCTGCCTTAGACATAACCATGTACCTAGACCAATGCTTTGCGCGTGTACACGGGCAATCTACTGTACCGTAATGAAGGACTCGTTACAGTAATAGCATGTAAAGCATACAAGCAAACGTTATATATCATCTTCCGTCTGTAGGTCGCCCAGACAATGATCCCAAAGGTCTTCATCAGTGACTCTTACCATCCCGTAGTGCAGTCACTTAGGCAGGAATATCCAATCAGTATAGCCCAACGTGCAACTACACTATCCCGTGGTTACCCAGACACATTGTAGGGATGATGTTGTTGTGGCTGTATTATCCCTAATCTTGCCTGTATCATCTTTAACACTTCCAATGTCATGTCATCTTACACTTACGAAATATTTCATGACTTTTCTCTGCTGTTTTTAAACAGGTATATATAACATAAATGTATCAGCCAAAGACAAACATCGAGGCATGGAATTTTTCTGTGAGTTATCATTACTTTGTTCACTTGAAAGAGGCAGAGGGCACATCCCACGACCTGCAGATCTGTGCATGAACAAGCTGCTGGTGGAGACAAAATAAAGATGGTTGGTTGGTTGGTGGGTTGGTTGGGTTTTAGGCCTACCATTAGGGCCATCAAGGTCCAGCTACATCCACCAACGGAAAAGTCTTTAAACATTTTTAGCTGCTGAGGATCATTCCGAGACTAGGGAAACTAGGCATACGGCCCTTGACGAGAGAGAAGAAAAGGGAATATGTATTTATCTGGCAATAACAAATGTCATGGTATGTAAACTCTGGCACTTTAATGAATGTGTGTGTGTATATATATATATATATATATATATATATATATATATATATTTTTTTTTATATGCTTCTGAGAGGGTAGTGGAAGAGCAGGTAGATAAGGTTGTAGTTTAGATTGGAATTGATTTATATATTGTAGAGGAATTTAAGAGAGACTTTTTCTTGTTCAAATCTGGTACCAGCTAGTGTTCTAATGGCAATTGGTTTGTTGCTTTTGTGTGGTTGTTATTGTCATGGGGAGTGACTGATGTGTATTATATATAGTATCTTGATTGGTTGGTGTTTTTCAGTGGAAGTAGTTATCCGTTCCAGGTAACTGGAGGGTGTGAGCCAGATTTGTCTATGTGGGATCAAAAGAGTGATTGAAAACTTCATTGGAGATGCAGACATTCTGTTCTGGGTGAACCATTCTGATTGAGTAATGTAGTTCTCCGTATTAGTTGCAGCTGCTACTGTAGTGTCAGGATGCTGTGATGTGATTGTGAGGTCATCTGCATATGAAAGGACCTTCTTGTTGTGGTTTGCTGAGGGTAATGTAGGGTAGGAAGAGATGGAAGAGAGTTATAGAAAGAACTGCTCCTTGAGGCAATCCATTGTAGAGTTTGTTTGAGAGGTGAAGCCATTGTGATTGACCCTGTCATGGGGCTGGCTGTGAAATTGTGCAACCTTTCTTGTTGTGGAAGGTGGTGCCAAGTGTCTTTTATATGAGGATGTAGGGACATTTTGAGTGCGTTGTTGATATCTGTTGGTTAGTACCATAAAAAAGAGAGGAGGCTATGGTTGATTGAATTCATGTGGGATGTGTTATGTTAGGTTACTGTGTGAGTGATGTCAATTTGGTCTGAAGCAATTTTATCAATGTGAGAGTCAGGTGCTATATTTGAATCTGTTGTTGATCAGTTTTTGCACAGTTTTGATTCTGAGGATAGAAGAGAAATTGTATGGTAGGAGGTTGGGTGGAGTTATTTTCCCTAGATGATAGAAAGTTTTTGTTATGATTGCTTGAAGATATCAGAAAGTACTAGGATTGCAAATAAGCCAAAGCATTTTTATGTAAAACTTCAGTATGTTTTTGACCTACAGCAGAAGAGTTCTTTAAGGTTTTTATTTCAATGATTGTATTACTAAGATTGAAAATGGGTGAGAAATTGTTTCAGGATAGATTTCGTTTATTTTTTTTCATGACTTTCCTGTTTAGAAGTAAGTTTGGTTTATGGCTGATTTTTTTAGTTGTGTCTCATTAGAATGTTTGTGTGTTCTTTGGGAAATGTGATGTCAGGATTGCTTCATGAGTGGGGGCTGAATTGTTGCAGGAAATTTGGATTTTCTTCAGCATGTGCCAGGGTTGGTTACTATGGGTTTTGCAGTTCATTGCATTGAGGAAGAAGTACCGGTTTTCATTTTGTTTTCCACTTATTAGGTTATTGATGGTGGTGTTAAAAGTTTGAATGTGCTCTCTGTATTGATTCCATGCACTGTGTGAAAGCTGACCAGACTGTTTTGCTGCAGTTTGTGTGAGGCTTTTTGGTGGTGGTTGAATTGGGTGGGCTAGGTGGAGTGTCATTAGGATGGGCAGGTGGTCTGAGGATAGCTTATGTAGCCTGCTGCAGCCAGTCCATATGTATAGTAGGGCTAGTGAGAAGGTGAAATCTGCTAAGGTTTCCTTCTGGAGTTGCTGGGTTGGGAGTCTGCTTGGTTGTTTGGGTGAATGAATTGGATATTTAGAGGTTGCAGTGTATTAGTGGTTCCCCTGGGGCATCTTGGATGTGGGTGCTGAGCCAAGTGAAATGATGGTAACTGAAACATCCACAGGGATAAGCGTTAGGTTTGTTCAGGCTTTGTATGTGCAGAGAATAGCTGGAGGGACATTTGAAGGAGGAGTCATATAGATGTTAATTATGTTGTAATTAGGACTGTGAAGTTTTATTTATGGATTGTATTTCTAGGGGTGTTCTCATTGGTGTCAATCCTTTTTATGTCTGTCTTCTTTACTGGTTGTGTGGTGGTAGAGAGGTGGGAGGGTATATATGGGTATGAGTCTGTTTTTTGGATAAGGGCTATGTAAAAGTGTGGCATGCAAGAAGATTAAGTCATAAGGAATGCAAGGAGGAGGATGAAAGAAGGGTAACAGAAAGTTTTGATAAAAGTGCAGTAAATGTAGGGATGCATTCGTGTAAGTGACGGATTAGAGAAAGATTGTTTAAAGTTTGTAGAATTAATAGTTGGATACTAGGTTGTGAGATATAAGAATAAAAGGGGATGTGGATGGTGGACAGAAGGATTTAGAAATACTGTGGGGGAGAAGAAAAAGGCATATGGTACATTGCTCGAAAGGAATGTACTAGTGGAAGTCAGCAGAGGGAGGGGGAAGGATATAAGATTTGTAAGTGGAATGTTAAGATGCTAATAGAGAAAGCAAAGAAAGTGTAGATTGAGTGAAAAATCTAGGGAAAATAAGAATTATACTGGAAGAAGGTGAAAAAGGAAAGATGTGGATGTGTGGAAGTGGCAGTTTGAGAAGTAAGGAAGGTGAGTTGCTGAATAAAAAGGAGGAAGATGGAAAGAATATTTTGAAGAACTGATGAATGTGGGAGAAGGTGAGGTAGCATTTGTTCTATGCATGAATATGGAGGATGGAAGGAGAAGGCTACATGTGCAGGGGCCTATAACAAGAAGGTAGGTAACAAGGGTGGTGATGTGGTTGAAGGTAGGAAAGGCACTTAGAGTGGATGGGATTACAGCTGAAATGTTGAAGAAAGGAGGAGAAAGTGTGATAGAGAGGATGCACGTAATATATAATCTAGCATGGAAGCATAAGGTTTTGCCAGAGGATTGGGTGAAAGCTATACCTGTTTCATTGTTCCAAGGAAAAGGTGCTAAGGATGTATGTAGTAATTATAGGGGAATATTTCTGTGAAGTTTACCAGGAAAAGTATCTTCAAGTGTGTTGATTGATAGATCGATGTAGGTGACTGAATGCAGAATGAATGAGGAGCAAGGGGTTTTTAGGAAACGTAGGGGATATGATCAGACTTGCAGTGAGAATGACTGTGGAAAAGTATCTAGTTAGTGAATGGTGAGAAGCTGTTTATAGCTTGTATGGATCAGGAGAAAGTATATGATAAGAGTTGAGGGGAATATTTTATAGGACGTGTTAAGGTAGGGGGACTTTTGCAGAGAATGACTGTGGAAAAATTAGTTAGTGAATGGTGAGAAGCTGTATGTAGCTTGTATGGATCAGGAGAATGTATATGATAAGAGTTGAGGGGAATATTTTGTAGGACATGTATATGATAAGAGTTGAGGGGAATATTTTGTAGGACATGTTAGGGTAGGGGGACAGCTGTTGGATAGAGTGAAAACCAATAAGAGCAAATGCATGTGTAAGAGTGGATTGAGTTGAGTGAAAGTTTCAATATACATGTGGGTGGAAGACATGGGTGTGTGATGTCACCATGGCTATTTAACATGTATGTGGATGGTATGATAAAAGAGGTGAAAGCAAAGTCAGGGAAAGGAGGTGCAGAGATGGAGTGGGATGGTAAGGTATGGTGGCTAGAGACATGCCTTTTAATGGATGATACTGTGTTTGCTGAGGGAAGAGGAGTTGCTGAAGATTGTGTGTTTTATGATGTGTGTTAGCATAGTTAGTCAATTGAAGGTAAATGCAAGTAAAATTAAAGTGCTGGTGTTTGAAAGGAAACAGTGAAAGTTTAGATTTGCAAAGCCCAGTATAGTGAGAGAAGGAAGTGTAATAAACTGTTATAGATTTGGAGAGAGAAAGACTGGAAGAGGTGAGAGTATATTAAGTATTTCTGAGCTATCTTGGGCAAGTTTGGTGATTTGAAAGGAGAGAGAAGGGAGAGACAGCAGTACAGGTTAGAAGTGTCATTGGGTCCCTTAGTAGAAAAATGAAGGGTAGATGTGTAAGTGTGAAAGTGAAGAAGGGATTAAGGGATTACAGTTGTCCTGACCCTGACCTGTGCAACTGAAAACGGACATGGAATGAATCACAGAGGCCAAGAATCCAGGGTGTGGAAATGAGCTAATTGAGTGTAGTGTGTAGTATGCCTTGATGAAATGAAGAAAGAAATGAGTGAGTGAATGAGAGATTTGGCATGGCAAGGAATGCAAAGAGAATATATTTTTGAGTGATAGAGTGGATAAAACATGCTTTGAAGTGGTTTGGGCATGTTGAAGGAATGAAAGACAGTTTACAAGGAGAGGGTGTGGTAGTGCAATGAAAAGGGTTGGTGTGAGAGAAAGACCACCTGTGACTTGGGGAAATAGTGTAATAGCACTGGAGGGTGGAATGGGGAAAAAATGTGTGAAATGGTGTATGTGTGGGAGGCATGTAAGGACAGGGATAAGTGGAAACTCTTTTGCCTTGACCATCCCCTTGATGGAATTTCCCAGAGGGAATGGGCATCAGAGATAGTGTTATGTAGATGTCATGGCCTGATTTGTTTGAGAAGTTCTGTATGATTGTTTCTGATGTCATTGGTGTTGAGTTGCAGGCTGTTTAGTTTGTCTGTAGGGTTCTTTGGATTTGTAGGATTTGTTTTTGAAGAGTTAGATGAAGCACTTTGTGCTATTATTTGCTGTGTGTTTGTGATGGGGTATAGGGAAGTGCTGTCTGAAAGGTTGCTGCATGTCTAATATGTGACAGGGAAGTGCACTAGAAGTGTTACCTCTGTGTGCAGTTGGAGAATTTGATGGTGTAGTGTCTATTAGTGGTGAGCATTCGACATTTAGGCTTAGGTATACTGTTGATCCAGGGCTAGGGTTAATGTCACTGACTTGTGCTAGTAATTAGAGGATGATTGGCAGGCTATTATCTTCCGATTGTGAAACTTATATGTGAATGTGTAAAATGTTTGGATATGATGCATGATATGACAGTGGCTGGAGACAACTTAAGGCTGAACTTTGTTCAGGAGCAGTAAAAGGTATCTCCTTTTGGTCAGGGAGACCATTGCTGGGTTGGGTTTCTCAGCAGTTAGAAGACATCCACATAGGTTTATTGGAAACTAATTGAGGTATATTGCAGCTGGATATGCCCAACTGCAGATACTTCACTTACAGTGTGGCCATATGCAGGTGGAGACACCACATACTCGCAAAAAAATTCACAAATCACTGACAAGCAAATTGGTCAGCTTTCACACAGTACATGGAAATAAAGCTCCAAAACTTCACCATGCAGGGACCCCTCAATTTACTCATTAGTTACATTCTTGAAATAAAAAACTTGTAAATCAAATAATGTAACTTATGGAGATTAGGGGGTTTCATTATTAGTGAGACAGTAATATT
The DNA here is from genome assembly GCA_032361705.1 of Panulirus versicolor. NCBI lineage: Eukaryota > Metazoa > Arthropoda > Malacostraca > Decapoda > Palinuridae > Panulirus > Panulirus versicolor. The sequence continues at coordinate 5,292 of JAUUDZ010459966.1, read as the reverse complement.
TATAATATCAATGAAAAACTACAGTTTACATGTGGCAGTTTGATTGCCATCTTCATTTATGGTCTTAGAGGGGTTCTGGGGAGTTTTTGGCAGTAATGGCAGAAGTCGCCTCACCTCTCATCTTTATGTAGCAATTGTAGTATTTCCTAATATTCGTAAGCCAACCAGGACTTGCTTGAATGCCATTGCTGCTCTTTCTTCTTCTGCCAAGTCATCATATATACTTTGGGCTTTTGCTTGTATCTCAAATATGCTGACATGAGTTTGGTGTTTAAACTATATGCTTAACATTCATTTCATTCTCTCCATAATCAAATTTCATGAGAATGAGGTCTTAGATATGCTGATTGATGTTCAACTCTTGGTACTCTTTTTGATCATCTCTGCACATAGTCTATAGAGTAGATTAAATAAGTCCAGGGCATACTTGATAGCTGTTCATTCACCTCTCATAATGTTTGAGCACATCCACCTTAGCCTCAGTGGTGATGGCTTTATACTTTTTAGCACCAATGGTACAAGGAAAACTTAAAAGATGGTTTGTGGGCATGGTGCAAGGGGTAAAACACATGCATATACATTATACTGCAGCACAAAATACAGTGGCACTCCCAGACTAGACTGTATCCAAGCTATTCGTACATGCATTTCTTGCTTGGGTATAGGAATGCCATACCACAGTGCTGCTCACCTGATGATGATCGTGTTGAATTAAGGGGTAACTGTAGATGATTTCTCATCCCTAAGTCATGCTGTCTCAAGCTTCATCAGCATCTTCAACCAAGCCAGGGAAAACCACATACCAGAAGGACACAGAAGGAAATATAATGCAAATTTCTCCCCACAATAAGAAAAGTTGTAGTCTCAGCACAACCACTCACCATCATTAGAAATCAGAGAACTAATTCAAACTCTAAATAATATCATCACTAACTTGATCACTGAAAGTCGAATTGAAAACCAGGACATCTCATCACAGTGGATCACAAGACCCGCAGCAGCCAACTCTGGTGCACATAGAAGAAAATCCTCTCTTGCACTAGTCCCACCTTTACTCATGAAACACTCCCCACTTGTTCCAGTGAAATCCCTCTGCCAAAGATCACACAAACATACTCATGAGACAGAACTCAGATATCAGCCACAAACCAACTACTTAAACAGGAATATCATGAAAAGCCTATTCAGAATCAATACAGAAACATTTTCCGACTCACCCTTCACTCCTGCTGAGACAGGCAGTGCAGTTAAAATCATAAAGAACTCTCCTTCTACAGACCCCTGGGAACATTTAACTTAAACATAGAGCACTATGGCCCACTTATAATCCATACACTAGAGATATGATCAACTGCTGTCTACACAACAAAATACCTAATATCTGGAAACTTAATACCAAATCTATAATCCTCCAAACCACCCAACTTCCCCTTCTCCTACTGTCCTATATTGCTTCTCTCCTCAGTAGCAAAACTGAAAAAATTATCCTCAGTAGAATTAAACAAAACATTCCACATGTGATCCACAACATAATCAAACAAAACATTCCTCTCTTACCCACTCATCATGGCTTCATAACCGAACACTTTACTACCACACAACATCTGGGCTCCACAACATATCGTAGTTAACTCCCATACTAGATAGTGCTAGTGGCAATAAACATTATCATATTCTTGACACCATCTTCCAAGACAACAACAATTTGTAGGCTTATTTGATTTGCTGGCTGCCTTGGCAGAATCACACACTAGCTTGACTTCTAACATACTTAAACCTTACAGAAGAGTTCCCTAAGGAGCAGTTCCTTTTCTGACTCACTTCAGTCTTTTCCTACATGACATCTCATTACCTCTGGCAAACCTCAACTTGAAGCTCCTTTTGTATGTAGGTGACCAATAATTATTATCACATGGCAAAACCCCAGCACCACAATAGCACATCAGTCATGGAGCAGTACGTTGCATAATGGCTCATCCACAAGAGAGTGTCTTCATCACAAAAGTTTTCAAATCACTCAATTAATCCAGACAGACATGAATCCAACTTGCACACTCCAGTCACCTTAAATGGACAGTCTTTTCCACTGATCAAAACATTAACCACACAGGGCATCAGATATGATATTCATGACATTCTTTTCCCACACCAGTAACATAAACACAAAAACAGCTTAAATTGTATGATGTCAGAACACACAAGGGGCACCAGATTTGAACAAGAAGAATTCCTCAACATCCTTTACAAACATTTCATCCACTGCACTTAAAACTTTGCCTCACTTGTCTTGTCTTCCACTCTTTCAAAAGCAAATATTACAAATCAACACCTCAACAATAAAAAAATGATCCTCTCAATACAGTCCCAGTTCAACATGCTTGGCACTTCTATTCATTATCACCAGACCCTTCCTGCCCAAACCAACCCCAAAGTAGAAATACAAAGCATACCCCTGCCTCATTCTTTAGAAACCTGTACTCACAGATTTCCCCACCCTTAGCAAATAGAACACTGACAATGCATGTTCATACTGTAGTAACCCAACAGGCATTAAACTCCTGACTTCCTAATTCAGGTCACCCACCATACATTCACCCAACAGAAATTATACTCCCCACACAACATGAGTCACACTTTCTTGCTTATTCTTTGTACATCACCCATTACTACAATACCATAAACACTCTTTCAACATATCCTGAAGACCTTTGATGCATCGACCATAAAGAAAACATTGGGCACTTACTACTTAAATATCCTGCACTCTCTGCATGTAGATGCTATCACAATTATTATGAAAGAGTCCTAATGTTACCCAGGATTTCTCTAGAGGCTCCTGCAACCAAGGCTGTGATACTTCCAGTAGGAGGGGAATGTAGTCTTTTTATTGTGATAATTTGTTTGATGAGATTGTACTCCTAGTCATACAAGCTTGTCATAGGTGACATTTCACACGTGTAACCTATAGAAGGCAGAGTCCAGCAACAAACACACACACACACACACACATACACACACATTTATATTGTACTTGATCGCTATTTCCCGCATCACCAAGATAGCGCTAGGAACAGATGATAAGAAGGCTGCAGACGCTTATGCAGCTTCCTATTCACAATCAGGCCCCACAGACCTTTCCATGGTTTACCCAGGATGCTCCACATGCCCTGATTCAGTCTTTTACATCATGTCATCCCCTATGAAACATATCATTGTATCCACTCTATACTGTGTACACCTTTCACAATATTGGATGTTCAGGCTTCGATAGCTCAAAATCTTTTTCACACTGTACTTCCATCTTCAATTTGGTCTAACCCCTTCTCATTCCCTCCACTTCTAACACGTATATCCTCTTTTATCAACCTTTCCTCACTCATTCTCTCCTAATGTCCAAACTAGAGATGAATATCCACATCTGCATCTTTTTTGTTTTTAATCTGCATCGGCATCTGCGTTTGTATTGAAATAAACATCTGCATCTGCGATTTAATGAACATCTACATTCTTACCACACTCAAAAAGATGTGTTGGATATACAAAAGAAGACTGAAAAACAAGAATTTGCAGTGCTGAGTGCTTCTTATCACTCTGATAAAGTGATGTGGGGGAGTTGGTGTGAGTCATATGAGTCACCATGTGCTGGCTGCAGTATAGAGGAGCTTGCCTCAGGTGTAGGCAGTGTGTTAGTCGATCACACTGCTTGAAGTGAAATAATCAAGTTTATAAAGCCTTATTTACATTTTTTTTATGCACAATGGTGTCAAGAAAGTCAGGTGTGAAAGTACTTCATGAAACAACTTAGTGCAGTGTCTTGAAACAACCAAATAACTTAGTGCAGTGTCTTGTGTGAAAAAGATTATTCAAGAAAAGGACGTGGAACCACATCTTTGAAAAATCACTGGAAATCAGTGCTCAAAGAACAGTTTAAAGAGTTAGAAGTGCAAGAAAGAAGTTAGAGGAGAAACTAAAGACAGAAAAAACTCCTTTGCAAAAAGTGAGGCCAGACATTAAGCAATGTTGAAGAATGTTTTCAGAGTGGAAAACTGTGTGGTGCTTCTAACTTTAAATCAAAGAAACTGGATAAATTTGTAGTGTTGAGGACATAGAATTTATGAAACTGATGGCTGAAGCAGCGAAACTTATGTTCCTCACTGATATGCAATAACATACATGAGTCTGCTGTCAACGAAATAAAAGGATTGATTGATGAAGTGATGCAGGACAGCCAGATTCCCCTCACAACTGATGTGTGGTCAGATAAATCAGCAGGTGTTTCATTGCTAAGTCTAACTGCACATGTTATCAGTAAGGACTTTGAAAGAATGAACTTTTTGTGAGATGCTGAACAACTACAAGAACGGCACACAGGAGAGAATATTTCTAGAAAGTTTGATTTGTTGATGAAGTGGGACATTTCCAGTATGAGTACTGTGTTTTGTGTGATGCTGGAGCAAATATGAAAAGAGCTCTATTCCTGTTAGGTGTGAATATTTTGGATTGTGCTGTTCATAGAATACAACAAGGTGTTCAAATTGGAATATCATCACAGGATGAAATGGAAAAAATAATTCAGAAATGTCGCAACATTGCTGCTCATTTTCATCACTCAAAGACGGTACACAATGAACAAAAAAAAAAGATTCAAGACAGGCTACAAGAACCCAAGAGCCCGATACATCTCTAAACTTCATAACTATTCAAAGCCTACTTGTCACAAACGAACCTCTTCATCAAATGGTGAAATTAGTGCAACAGAATAGTCAAGTCTGAGAGTGTAACAGTTGCGCTTCTGACTATGACGCATTCACGGGTCGCCCGATCGATCCCGCATAAGTTCGAATGATATGTATACATATACGAATATAGTGGATATGAGCGCGCACTTCCATTATAACATACAAACCTTCAAAAGCCAGGTTCGAACCCGAGACCCCTGAGTGGTAGGCGAGAGCGCTACTGCTAGGCTATGATCACCCCTAATAGGGAAATGACTATTCGAATACCATATAATTGAATACTCTTCGATTACATATTTGACTACATAGTATTCGAATTGTCATTTCCCTATTAGGGGCGATTATAGTTTAGCAGTAGTGCTCCTGCCTGCCACGCAGGGATCCCGGCCTCGATCCTTGCTGTTGGAGAAAGAAAACTTCCCACGTATTCCCCGCGTATCGTTCAAGGCGACTAAAGAGGGGAGAGCGGTGGGACTGGAAACCCGCCACACACACACACACACACACACACACACACACCAACCCCCCCGCCTCGTTTTTTTTTTTTTTATTT
>JAUUDZ010459955.1:0-12252 GCA_032361705.1 Panulirus versicolor | reverse complement strand
TGGAAAAAATAATCAGAAGCTGTTGATAAACTTAGATATTTGAAAGCAATGATTAGTAGGGAAGATAATGAAAAATCTAAAGTTTTGGGCAACGTCAGGCAAGAGAGAAGAAATGGAGCTGCACAGAGAGCTTCAGCAAATAGGAATAATGGAGTTATAACACAGAAGCTTGCATATTGGAATGTTTGCCTTAATATGTATGGATATGACAATGTATTTTTCCTAGATCTATAGAAAAAAAAATTAAAGTGAAAATGGCCAACCTCCACAGAAAAGCCAGAAAAGACACTAAACAGAATGAAGAAAGATGTAAAAAGGATGTGTTGTGTGAAGAATTCATTTCAAAGATACCTTGTTGAGAGCCTGTTGTTATGGCTGTATGGAATATAAAGCATAGAAAGAAGATATGTGGTTGTATTAATGAAGGTACAGTGAGAAACTGCAGACCACAAAAATGACATAAAGGAATTAAGTGAACTGTCAAGGATGGGGTATTTTAGGAAAGGATAGGAGAATGATTACTGATCATGAGCAGTGGAACTGTTTTATGCATGATTAAAAATGAAAATGGAGATATTAGTCTCATCTGGCATCATCTAAGTGTACACAGAAAATTAGTTAAGAAATAGTACACTTGTGTAGAAGAATATGCTCACTTCAGCACAGTGGACTTATGGATATGTAGGGGGGTGATTTAACTCATGCTAATACAAACAGAATCAATTATATTGACAAATTGAACTAATGGCAATGATTCAGCTGATATGCTTTGAACTTTATTAGTATATTCCATGTGATGGGATTCAGTATATGTATGATATTGAGTGTGCGTAAGGAATTCACTTAAGAGACACACTGGCATGTGAAAAAGTTGTCTGGATGATGAGCAACACTGAATCATGTTATGCACATGGATTTTGTTTAACTTTCTGATGTTTGTGAAAGAACCTTTACCTATTGTCAAAAATCCTATATTTTTGGGAGCTGGAGAGCATGATAAGGCAGTCATATAGTGTACATGGTTCACCTTAGCCCCTTATAGGCTTATTACACAGTATCGTTTTTACACAATTTGGCAAACATACGGTGTAAAAATACAACAAAATAATCTCGCATCATTTTCTCATAAGATAAATTTGTGAACTATTTCAATTTTTTGATGAAAAAAATAAATTTAATGAAACCTTGAATGTTTGTATATAAGAACTCATTCTCATTAACTTTTCCTGTCACAGGAAGCTTTGAATGTTGTGATACAACTTGTGTGAGCAAAACTACTAAATGAAACCCATTGGTTCAGCATAATATCACAGTTACACCGGCTACTCATTTTGCAAACAGATTCTTACATTACTTATCTCTTAACAATATTCTGGAGAGCAATAAACATTAGTGAAACTCACTTGGTATTTGTCCTCTGAACGACGTTCATCATTGCAGCGTAGTTCCTCTTCAGCAATGTGAGGAAGGGCCCGGCCAGCCAAGTGAAGTGGTCTGTCACACACTACATCTCGCCACGTCTCAGACCCTAGCCAAGTGTCCAGCCATGCCCTTACCTGCCGCAGTGAACAGTCACACTCCACTGGGTTGTTTGTGTACCTGTAATATAAGGATAACTATGTAGTAGAAAAAAACTGGCCAAGTTCTGGACATACAGATGGGCTATTTTTCTTGTGACTGTATGTGAAGATAGCTTTGGAAATTTGAATTTCAAACAGCTATGAGTTGGTACTAATGCACCTTTAATGTTTATGCAACAAAGAATGGGTATTGCATAGAATCTTGATGTTTATTCTTTTGGACTTTTAATATTCATACTGATGTGAAACCTCACAACTGGATGTCCATTTTCATACAGCTATGAAGGGGCATTAATAGATATAAAATGTTTACAAAACTGAGCAGGGGGGCACTGCTAAATGTCTAATGTTCGCATAACTTGACATCTAATGCTTGCATAATTGTGAATGCATTTTGAGATGTGTAATCTTCATATAACTGTTGGAAAACAATAGGTGTCTGATATTTACATAACCATGAGGACACTTCTAGATGTCTAATGTTCACATAACTATGGGAGTACCACTAGATGTATGATGTTCACATAACTATGGGGACATTACTAGATGTCTAACATTTACATAACTGTAGGGATACTACCAGCTGTTTAATGTTTGCATAAGTATGGGGATGCAACTAGATGCATGATGTTCACATAAAGGTGGGGAGACTACAAGATGTCAGATGTTCACATAACTACAAGGGTGCTACTAGCTGTCTAATGTTCACAACTTTGGAGACACTATGTCTCATGTGAACATATCTATGTGGATGTTACTAGCTGTCTAATATTCACATAACTCTGGAGACACTACTACCTGTCTAATCTTCACATAACAGTAGGGACAGTTAATGCCTGAAAAAAAAGGTTTCATCCACTCACACTCAGTCTCTAGCTGTCATTTGTAATACAATGAAACCACAGCTCCCTATCCATATCCAGGCCCCACAGACCTTTTCATGGTTTACTCTGGACATTTCACATGCCCTGGTTCAGTCCACTGACAGCACGTTGACCCCAGTATACAACATTGCTCCAACTCGCTCTATTCCTTGCACGCCTCTCACCCTCCTGTATGTTCAGGCCCCAATCACTCAAGATCTTTTTCACTCAATCCTCCCACCTCCAATTTGGTCTCCCGCTTCTCCTCGTTCCCTCTACCTCTGACATGTATATCCTTTGTTAATATTTCCTGACTCATTCTCTCCATATGTCCAAGCAATTTCAACACACCCTCTTCTGCTCTCTAAACCATACTCTTTTTATTTCCACACCTCTCTTACCTTTTCATTACTCACTCGATTATACCACCTCAAGCCACATATTGCTGTTTCCCAGGTCAGCGAGGTAATACTAGGAAAAAAAGACAAAGAAAGACCCATCCTTTCATGTACACACATATATACATACACATACATGTGCATATCAACATATACAAACACACACACAGACATATACATAAGCACATAATCATACTTGCCTGCCTTTATTCATTCCCAGCACCATCCTGCCCCAAAGGAAACTATCACCATCCCTGGCATCAGCAAGGTAGTGCCAGGAAAACAGACAAAAAAAAGGCCACGTTTGTTCCCAACATTTCATGTCATTATTCTTCATTTGCCTTTACTTATTCTACTGCAGAAAATTCATTCCTGCTCTCTTGTACCTTTTAAATGCTGCCTGCCTGCTGGAGGATGAACATGATTTCTAATGCATGTCTCCACTCTCGATGACTTTGGCACTACACTTTAAAAAACATCTTTTTTTTTCTCTCTGTCTCCCTTCTTCCTCCTCAACCTTTGATACCCATCTACTGACCTCTTCACCAAAGATGTCACATAGTCTCTAAACACATCTCCCTATTTTGATTACAGAATCTAGCATCCTTGATGATGTCACTAAAATTTCTTTTAAGCCCCTCTTTTCATCCCTCAAATCTTTAATTTCAATTGTTATTTCCTCATACTCAAACTTGGGCACTGCATGATCAGTTGCTTCCCAGCCTGGTACCATAACTGATGTTTTCTGTCACTTCAAAACCAATAATGACAATGTCAGTATCAGTGGATAAAGTACATTCTGTAACACGTTAGTTCAGGAAGCTCTTTTGTTTCCATGTTTTGTCCACCCAATACAGGCTCTGGTGCACCTAAACACTATCACTGCCCCTATGGACAACATATCCCATTATGAGGATATTTCACAATAATTTAGAAGCACTTCAAAATAAGTGATGAATTTTCCTACAAATGATATTTACAAACTCATGTCATGAAAAAATAATAAATAAACTGATAAACTTAAGAAATATTTCTGACTGAGTAGAGCAAGAGGGCATAGTATATTTAATCCTGAAAAATGCTTTGCCTTCAGACCACAAACTGAGAGGTGGAAAGTGTATGTCCTGGCAGACAGATGTTAGCTGTGCAGTAGAGATTCTGGCTCATATGGACTTACATTTTGCTCCTTTTATAACTCCTAACTATCATAAAGTCTATGCAGCTCTGTGTGGAGTTGATAAACATTAAGCCTAAGTACCTGATTAGCACAGAGATCATTATGAGTTAGTTCAAAGTACAAGCATACAAAAGGAAAGCAAGATACTTACTTTACAGTTGCTTCTGTTAGCCCACCATTATCTTTGACATGTACCAGTATGGGCAAAAGATTCTGCAAATAAAATAGAAATAAAGAATTACCCAAGTTCTTGGTTTACTTCAATATATAAAAGATTAAGAAATAATTAACTTATGCAAGATGCTCTTAATTACTGGCATTACAATGATCCTTAACTATTTGTCTGTTTAAACTTGAGACAGCCATTATCTTTAAAAAATATTCACAAAATATTATGGAAATCTAATGTGCTTGAAAGAAAACCAAAGATTTATTAACACAAGATTTTCAAATTAAAAAGCTTATTATTTGTTTATATAAGTTTCTTAATAGTACTTGATGCAATATTCATGTCTGTTAATAACCCTTCAAGACGAAGGCCTATCATTTGCAAACTCCTATCATCTATCAATGTATTCAACTTAACAAATGGAGAAAATCAAGAGCATATACTTCATTCAAAATGTTCAATGAGGATGGCAAGATAACATATGATGTCCAAGTTAAGAAACACAGGCAAAAATGTCATTTGTAATGAGAGCAATGAAAGGAAAACTGCAAACTAATGGGCCTGGCACAGGTTATGGAAAGGAGAGGCACTGGACTCCCCAACAGAATGAAGTATGAGCAGTATACAGTAGTGCAAATTGTCAACATGGATTTATCAGGAAATGAAGTGCAAACTCGAAATAGGAAAGTAAGAAGAATGAGAATACAATGGAAACTGTGAAGAATGAAAATACATGCAAAAGATACACTTCCATAAAAGCCATTGTTGCTAAAGAAAGTGTTGGGGTAATATGGATATGAGAATATGAGCTGAGGTATGTAGAAGATTATCAGAATGTTGCAAATGAGATGGCAAGTAACATTAGTTATACAACTACATGAACAGAACTTCCTAAAACAATCTGACAACTACTGTATGACTCGTAGAAAGTCTCAAGAGAATCGCACTGAAAGAACAAGGAAAAAAACATAGTACAAAAGAGGACCAATTCTGATAAAATATTGCACACTTTAAGGGCATATATCTTAAGATGAGTTTAGTTATTAGTTGGTACCCATTAAGTACTCCATACATAACTATCACAGTGCTGAACTTACCTTGGAAATGATTTTGTTCATGAACAGTGAGCGTCTGAAGTGCCATCGAGCTTTGTCTTGATTCAGGCGATGAAGAATTTCTTCTATCTTGGCTGTGAAAAAAAAATAAAAAAAATAAAAATAATACAGTCTTACTGCAAAGATTGCTGTATGATAAACTTAAGAAATAACATCCACAATGCAAACAGCCAGTTTGCACATTTACCATTACACACAATTACCTATGAAGAAGCAAATGCAAATCAAACGCACAGCTAATTAACAATAGCAAATAGAAGCACAAGGAAAGGAATAAGAATATTGGAAATAAACTTGGGTCAAAAGGTACTGCCACAAGTCATGGAGTTTAAATATTAACCTACAAGAGTGCAAGCTAACAGGTGATATTCAAGAACAAACACAGTAACGGAATGAATTGATAAATATAGTAGACAGCTTCAAATGCTACATCCCATATTCAAAGAATAACACAGTCATTAGGCATTAAGAGACAAAACACTAATAAGGTTACCCAAAAAACAATAAAAGCAGCAAAACAAACAATTATGCAACGAAAAAAGTTCGATGAAAGAACGTTTGCCAATGTGACACCAATATTCTACAAAGGTAATATGTCACTCCCTGGAAATCATCAACTAGCTTAATGTTTGTAATTGGGAAACTTCAAGAAACCATCATTCTAACGTTCATATTTGGAGGTGAACAGAGACATGAACCAGCACTGCCATAAGGAGGATAGTAGTGGCAGATATGAAATCAACAAGGGTGATTTTGGGAAAGAAGAATGAACAGTATCTACAGTATAGAAATTATAGTGGACCCAAATGTAACTCCACTGAAAAAAATTGAACAAGCAAAGTTAAGGTAGCTGGGACACAGGAAGAATGGATGACGGAAAGATACCTATAGTGGCATATCATTGGCTGCCTTGAGGAAACTGCAAGGATGACATACAAGAAATTCTGACCAAATATTGATTGGGGAGAACTCAACAGACTGCATAAAGAGGGAGTGTCCCTGAACACAATGGTGACAATTAAGCTTCTCAAAGAAACGCTGAAAATTTTCTGCCTTTCAGGGGAAAGGGGCATGAAGCAATGCACCACAGAATGTAATGCTGATGTTTCATTAAACACAGCAATTAAAGCAGCTAATTTCCATTTCTTCTGTGTTTACATACAAATAACTATAACTAGGGGTTGAATATTGAAAATCCATAATTCTCAGGACCTACCAACTTTCAGATTTTGGAATCTCCTAGATTTTAGATATACATGAGCCACAGATTGTGTAGTCAAGGTTCTGAGACAAAAAAAAAAAAAAAAAAAAGTGTTTTGTACACCTACAACAGATTTAAATGTTATCTAATTGTATTATAAGAACTGTATATAAAAAAAAAGTCAATGATCACTTAAAACTCATGATCTTAGTGGGTAATTATCTTGAAAACACTAAATCATGAATTATGTGGTTGATGAAAATTAAACCTAAGGCTTTTTGTTATTTTGCTTATAATTGATATTGTAAAATCTGTACAGCTACAACAGCACACATGCAATAGTAGGCCATTTCCCATCAATAGCACAAATACACAGAGGCAGGTGTTCTACACAACAGTGACACCAAACTATCCTAATGTGGTAATACTCAATGAAGCACTAAAAAAGAGAAAAATTTAATCACCCAACCTCCATGGTATATACAGTACAGAACAATAGACCACAGTTCATGCTCAAGCTTTCCACTTAAACTTCTAAATGACTACAACTGCAGATGAACAGATGCAATTCACGTATAAAAGAGGATCACTTAATAATCTAGACATGCATAAAACAACCAACTAATTTAAGCTACAAGCAATTCTTGGGGTTGGGAAAGAAGCAAAATGATAATATATTTGGAATTTTCATCAGGTACTTGAAAGCAGCAAGCTTTATCTTCCATAAATCCATAACCTAATCGATGCATGACCTGTTTCCATGTAACTCTTATGTGTACTGTACAGAACTTGGTATCAAGTTGGTAATTCCTCAGGAGTGTAAGTGCTCATGCTCCACGTGAATGTGTGTTACCTAGGGTTGCTGTAAGCGACCTGTGGTAGTTAGGCACATGACTCATGGGGTTTGTATGTGGTCCACAATACATGCAAGCTGTTAAGGCATTTAAGCATGAATCTTTACCAGTAAGTTTGAAAACTATATAAACATGTATATGAATGATGTACCTACTTCACATTCTACGCATGTAACTTGGTTTGTGCATAATGTACATAATGGTTTGCACATCAACCATAATACCCACACCACAAGTTAACATGAAACAATCTGACTAAGCATCAACAGCCATTAACTTTCTATTACACATTATACATTAATATTTCCTTTATAACATTTTCCATTTAAATGAGAATGCTGTAATGAACATGGCTCTCATTCATCTGTTTATGTAATTCTAGCCACTACCACTTATCTTGTCACTATTCTATATCTACAAACTTAACTTTTATTTCATTAGAAAAAAAGTAAAACAACTTGCAACAATGAACAATACTGCACCAATTACATATGTCTTGGGACTCAAGTTCATACATGAACATAAATCTGCAATGAAATATGACATCTAAATATAACTTAATACTAAGAAATCACCAATTAAACTTGTTATTCATGATTATTGTAAACAATAGTAGAGTACATACATAGTAATTGATAGAGAATCCAGAATTAATAAAAATGACAAAAATATTGCTGAAAAATCATGATCTTGAAAACTAATACATTTTGCTTTTTTCAACGTATTCAGATTCATGACTTTCTCCCTGAGGATAAACAGTTAATACGAACACAAAATATGGGCAGGTGCATCGCCATGTCCATTTGCATAATCGTGCCCCATGAAAATTACAGCATGCGAAAACAAAAAGTTGTATAAGGTTCTATATCATTTGTGATGCAACTTAACCTACTAAACCCAATCAAAGATAAATTAGTTAAAGCATTATCAGATTTGTTCCAGAATTTTTTGGGTTAAAGAAGCTATCAAATTCATTTCAATATCATCTACACAAACTTGTGATATACATAACTCCAGCTTAATACAGCTTTCAGTCACTTAAGCCACTGTTGGTACAATAGTTAATCAATTTCTGCAAGAAAAAAAATGAATTACAGTAAAAGGTCTCAAACATCACATCATATATATATATATATCGCTACCTTGCTAACACAGGAAATGGCGAATTGTATGAAAGAAAAATATATATATACACGCGAACAAAGTGCATAAGAACGCGCACCTTCATAGAACATACAAACCTCCAACAGCCAGGATATATATATACTCTTGAAACTCATTTTTGTTATTGTACTTGAACAACTTCATTTCTATCATGTCACTACATTTTTCTACACTCCTCTATTTATTACCTCGGTTGATTCATATGCAGTGACTTAAAGACTTAAGACACCTTCATTTTCTTGTCAAAGTAACAAATTTTGCATGATGAAAAGGGAGCAACAGCTTTACCAGCATAAAAAGACATATACAGGACCAACTGCATCATATTTCATGTACCTTCATTATGTCCGATGAATTTAATGCAGGTGAAGTGTTTAGAAAAAACTGTACAGTGATCACAGCACTTTAAATGAGACAGTAACCCTTTCACTGCAATAGTTCTATCATCATCTAGATACTCAGTGAGAGGGTATTCCCAAAAATTCTAAAATATGTCTCCATACATTTGTTATTATAGTTAACTAGACAATAATTTTCTTAATAAAATAATATACAACTCAACCTGGTCTGACACTGTTTACACATGCTATGCACCATTTAACTCGTACTTCTGCAATGCCAAGTATACAAGGTACTCCAAGAGTATTTTCAGGCATACAAAGTAGATGCATGGTATTCTTGGAAGTTTTTGTCATGAAAGAAACCAACCAAAGTTATTCATTGATAATATCAATTATCTTGTACAAGTGACATAGCTTTAGAAATTATTATATGACGTGGATGCATATCTCGTACAGATTTCCTTCCACATATACTGACCAGTGCATGGAAAAATTTAGGTTGTAGTGTCTACTAACAATACACAGGATACCATTACAAGTATTAATGGCTATCTATATACATCTCAGCTGCAGTGAACAGAAAAAGATTACCAAACACATACTCCCCAGCAAATCTGAATGGTTTATGCTGTGATTAGACACAAAAGGAAACAGAATATGCATGACAATTACACTAAAAAGGGCAAAGAACAAATATCTTAACAAATAAGAGAAAATAAAAAAGAGTAAAGAAATGTACATTAAATTGTAATAACATTTTGCTAAATATGTCCTAATATTTCTACTAAGAAATAAATGATACATTTCAAAGTTTTCTGATAATTACCAATCACGATTTTTTAAGAATACAAACTAAAAAGATAATTATAAAAAGATAATTAAGTTTTAAGGTATGCAGGTAACAAAATGCTCAGAGATCACTTTGCATGATACTCTGCTTAACAAAAAAAATGACTTAAGTGAAGTATGAAGTACATGAACAATTATGTTATTAAATGTGAGATGATGTAAATGTATTTTAAAGCATAAGTTTCTATTACTTTGTACAAATGCTGTGGGGAGTGAGAATGTAAAAGAAGAGATGTGGTAGTAAGAACTGTATAACTGACAGAACTGATCAGGATGAGCTGAAATAACTTGGAAATATGGAGAGAATGAGCAAAGTATGGTATACATGTCAGAAGTGGAGGAAGGAAAAGGGTGGAGAACACTAAAAACAAGATGGAAGGACAGAGTAAAAGAGATTGAAAAGTAGTAGGATCTACAGATCCAGTATGGTGAGACCAACTGCATTGATGTGGTATACAGGGAGTGATATGCTGTTAATGGGCTGAAGCAGGGCATGTTAAGATTGTTTGTGGGACATATTTGTTGATGGTAGGCTCTGTTTTCGTTGAATTATGCATGACAGCCACAGAGTACATGTGTGTAAGTTAGGTCAGTGTTCGTTTGTTTCTGACACTACTTTGCTAGAAAAAAAAGCACGTGTATAAAATAAAGAGGTTTTCAGTTTAAACATACTTCAAGGCACCAGTAAACAAGTAAAAAAAATAAATAATGCCTAGTCCCAGTTAAATGCAGTAGTTTTCTAAATTTTTTTACCAAATGGCCTGGATCGTGCTTGGAAGAAATGTGCTTTTTAATTTTTCTAAAGTGTGTCACTGTAATGTTGACATATTAATTCTATCATGGATTTAATGCCAGACAACCCATATTAGTTGCAGTAAAAGCATATGTTTGAGAATTTTCTAATGTTAGGCTTTCCTTTTCCTATGGGTACATCAGTTACTATATAATCATGCACAAACAGTACGGTAACCTCAGTTCACCTCATTTAATCCTTCTATGAAGCACCGGCTGTGTTAAAAATTTTCACCAGCTCTTGCTATATTTACAAAGAATGTACTCAAACAAGCTTCACTTAGTCCATATACACCATATTTTTACAACATTTACATTATTAATCATTTCACCCAAACCAAAAGAAACCCCTGAATCCACTCATTGATATCTAGGTGTGCACTGCATTACTCTTAAAATGGGTTTGCACTTTCATTACCAGTACTGGTATTTTCAGTCCAAATATTCTTGTACCCAATCCCCCAGTTTATTAATGCACAATCTACCTATCTATGGTATTACATACATTCACTTTTTCACATTATCAGCAGGGTGGCATTATTATAGTAACCCTCAAAACAAACATTTCATGTAAAAAATCAATAAAACAATATGAAAAAAAATGATACATCGGTGATTTCACAATACATCAAAGGCATAAGAAAAGTGAAAAGAAACAAAGGTGACATGTAAAATGAATGTGGTAAAGGAATAGAATTTAAAACTAAAGTACAAGGAGTGAGGCATAGGAAGACTTACAAACTAGTGAATAATCAGTCAGGGGTACACTGTGAAAGCATATGAAAGGAGGTCCTGGAAAGAAGCTTACAGACCAAAGCATATGCAAAATAGGATCTTTCTGGGAATGTAGTGTCCTAAGGCCCCTTGGAATCACATCAAACCTCGAAAATTATCAGAGTTTTTTTTACTGATTCTGGAGGTGACAATGCTGACATAAACATACTATTTGCAGATAAAATAGTCCAGATAGTTATTCTTGTCAAGCTGAGTCCCTCTAATGACTCATGCTCAACATTAAATACCCCTGCCGTGCATCTGTGTGAACTGATTATTTACTGATGTATGGGAAAATTTCAAGTGAAAATCTAGAGCCCCTAAAATTACATTAGGTCTCTTATAAAGTTTTTACCATTCCATTCCCTGATATGCATATGGTATGGACTGTAATGTAGCCAAAACAATGCCTGGCTACAAGTTATCTATGACTTGAAGAAAAAATTATCTTTGTAGTAATTCCAACAATAATGGACAGCACATCCTTTCCTAAGACACAGAAAAATGAGAGAGAGGAAAACTGTGCAGATTTGAATTCCTTCTTTAAGTAAACTAGATCATACATGTCCACCTCATCCCCTAAATGATCCATTCTTAATGACAATTGAAACAAGTTAACGTATGACACCATAATACAGTATTTACTTGATATAATACATGATTAATGTAAGTCACTAACAATCTATATCCAATGAAATAACTGTAAAAGAAAACTATGCTAAGAATTTATGAATAGTCGAGGAAACAAATGAGAATATGAAGATAAAAATGGTCAGAAAAACTGGAAGAAATAAAGTGTTTTAGATATCTGGGAGTGGATCTGGCAGCGGATGGCACCATGGAAGCGGAAGTGAATCATAGGGTGGGGGAGGGGGCGAAAATCCTGGGAGCCTTGAAAAATGTTTGGAAGTCGAGAACATTATCTCGGAAAGCAAAAATGGGTATGTTTGAAGGAATAGTGGTTCCAACAATGTT
>JAUUDZ010459944.1:0-12253 GCA_032361705.1 Panulirus versicolor | reverse complement strand
CAAGGGGTGGCTATGGCAAGAGTCTCCACTTATCCCTGTCCTTACAAGCCTCCCTCACATACACCATTCCACTCATTCTTCCTCTGTTTCTATCACTTCAGTATTCCTCCATCCTATTTGCCCATGTCACAGGTGATCTTCCACTCACACCAACCCCTTTAACTTTACACTCTCCTTGTAAACTCCCAGTCTTGCATTCTTTCCACATGCCCAAATCACCTCAATGTATTACATTTCATCCATTCTACCATTCCACAATTCACACTCCCTTTGCATTCCTTGCTATACCACATCTCTCATACACCCTTTCATTTCTTGTTCATTCCATCTAGTCACACCATAAGCTCTTCTCAAATACCTCATTTCCACAGACTGGGTTCTGGACCTCTGCGCCTCATTCCACGTCCATGTTTCAATTGCATAGGTCAGGGTTGGGAAGACACCTGTCCCTTAATCATCTCTTCACTTCCATACTTATACCTCTACCCTTCATTGATCTATTAAGGGACCCAATGACTCTTCTACCCTGTAATGCTCTCTCCCTTATCTCTCCTTCCATATCACCACACTTACCCAAGACAGTTCCCAGATACTTAAATTCCCTCACTTCCAGTCTTTTACCCCCATATCCACAGAATAATTTAGTACACTTTTTCTTTCACTCTATATGGTTTTTACAATTTCTATACTTTCACTACATTTCCTTTCAAACACTATTTCTTAACTTTTACTTGTATTTACTTTCAATCTACTCCACTTACAACCTTCTGCAACTCTTAATTCTCTGCAAACAACAGTATCATCTGAAAACATCCCTTTTCCCTAGTTTTGCTTTCATCTCTCTTATCACTCCATCCATATATATATATACATTAAAAGCCACGATGACATCTCACAGCCCTGCCTCACACCTACACATATCCTAAAACTTTCACTCAGCTCTCCATTCACTTTAACACTTGCATCTGCTCCTCTTTAGAAGGCTTTTACACCATCCAACAGTTTTCCCCCATACCATGTGTCCTTAACCCATCTCGCAAAGCATTCCACTTGACTCTGTTATGTGCTTTCTCCAGATCCACAAAAGCTGCATTCAACTTCATACCTTTCACTAAATGCTTTTCCATTTTCATCTTTACTACAAAAATCTGATCCACATATCCCCTACCTTTCCTAAAACCCCTTGCTCTTCACTTATTCCGCATTCAGTCACTTCCATCACTCTGTCATTTAATATTCGTGCATACACTTTTCCTGGTATACTTAACAGACTTATATTCTCTATAATTGCTACATGCATCCTTTGTGCCTTTTTCTTTTAATAAAGGAACAATAATAATTTTCCCCCAATCCTCAGGCACAACCTTCTGTTTCCATGCTAAATTACATATAAGATGCATCCACTCTATCACACATTTTCCTCCATACTTCAGCATTTCAGCCATAATCCCAACCACTCCAGGTGCTTTTCCTACCTTCAGCCTCATTATTGCCCTTCTTACCTCCCTCTTTGCTATAGGCCTCTGCAATCTTATCCTCTTCTCTTCCTCCTCTATACCCATGCATGTGACATCTGCTGTTGTCCCTTCTCCCACATTTATCAGTTCTTCAAAATACTCTTTCCATCTTCCTTTCACTTCCTCCTTTTGATTCAGCAATTCCCCTTCCTTACTTTTCACATCAACATTTCCACTCTTACATCCACCTCTTTCCTGTTTCCACCTCCTTCCAGTTTAGTTTTTTATTATCACGAAACTTTTCACATAACCTTCCAAGATCATCATCTACTCTTTCTTTACTTTTCTCTATCAGCTTCTTAACAATCCATTTGCATATTTTGTATTATTTCCTCCTCCTTTGCTGAACTTGCACTGGTACATGCGCCTTTTTCTTATCTTCCACTGAATTCCTAATCTCTTCTGTCCATCATGCATTACCCTTTTTATTTCTGTGTGTCGCTACCTTGTATCCAAGTACTGATTCTACAACCTTTACTAGTATTTCTATAAACATTTTAGACACCTCATTCACATATGACTGCACCCCTACATTCACTACACTTCCAATTAAGCTTTCAGTTGCCTTTCTTTCATATTCCTCCCTGTATTTTTCCTGATTCATCTTCTTGCTTGCCAACACTAGTACATTCCTACTGAGCAATCTACCATACGCCTTTTTCTTATATTCCACAGCATTTCTAATCTCTTCTGTCCACCATGCACTGCCCTTTTTATTTCTGTATCTCGCTACCTTGTATCCAACTACCGATTCTACAACCTTTATAAGCATTTCCCTATACATTTTAAACACCTCATTCACACAACTACATCCCTACATTCACTGCACTTCCATTTAAGTTTTCAGTTACCTTCCTTTCATACTCCTCCCTGTATTTTTCTTGATTCATCTTCTTGCCTGCCAACACTTTTACCTCTTCATTCTTCCTTACACCATACCTCCACCTCTCCCTGATCACCGTCTAAACAAAAACAGCAAAATGCTCCGAGTCTCCAAAGAATCCTCTCATGACTCTATCATCCAGCACAGCCTTTCTCAATCTTTTATCCACTGCCGCTTAGTTAATCAAAGCCTTTTGCTCTTCTCTTCCATCATTTTTCATCCACATATATCTGTGGATCATTTTGTTCTGAGAAAAGGTGTTTGAAAGTAATAAACCCCTCTCAGCAAAATTATCCAAAAGATAGCTTCCATTCTCATTTACCAACTATCTCACCAATTCCATCACATCCCACTTTTGCATTCATATCACCCAATATGATCACGTTTCTCTCATTCTCAAAACCATTTATACAGTCATTCATATTCCTCCAGAAAAGCCTCATTTCATCTTTACCTCATAAAGTCTTCATATTCACAAGCGCATATATACATACCAATGCATATTTCACAGTCCCAGTCTTTCCATTCACTCAAACTATTCTTGATCCATTCCATCCATATTCTGTATCATCCTCTTGGTGGTAGCAGTATAGCACATCCTTCTTTTCTTCTTCTCGGATAATTTTCATTCATTCCTGTCCATACCACACCTCCTTCCATGCCCTTCCATAACCTGCATTCATCATTTTCACTTCACACACCCTGCCCAAGGATATGGTTTTCCTAATCCCGAGCACATCCATGCTACAACTTTTAAACCTCTCCACAATTTCCCTCCTTTTATTCTCCCCAGTCAGCCCATTCACATTTAACATCATCACCCTCAATCACTCATTCCTTCCCATCCTTGGCATAACTGGTAGACTTAAGTGCCGCTTCTTAGCCTCTTGTGCCTCACCCTTAACAGGTCACTGACAGCAGGCAGCTTCAGCTCAGTGTTTCCAAAATTTTCAAAACTAAAAGTAACAGTACACCTCAGAAGTTTGTCCAAACCTAAAATCATTGCCTTGATGTAACTGGGCAACACCTTCCCCTTCAGTTCCACTCCAAAGGGGTGTACTAATGAGGTCACCACGAGAAGGTGGGGTGAGACCCCTTGAGGTGCTGAAACTCTAATACTTTTCCAAATTCCCAGCTTCTTTACTTTCCACAGTAGCAGCACCTCCTATCTCACTGGTTACGATACTGCCACTGCACAAAGCGTCCCACTGTCTATAAATATAAGGGAGTCTTTATACTTCATAATCTGCACTTCACTTCAGAATGTACCTATTTTCTCTTGCAAAGGTGTAGGTTAACGGGTACTGAGGTTAAGTTAAGGAAAAAGACTGAGTCATCATGAGAAACAGATCAGAAGATGCTTTTAACACCAGAAAGATTAAATCATAATAATCTCATACCATACTTCTATCTTTTACATCAAAATATAATAAATTAATGGTTCTCTTACCTGGCTTAAGAGCCCTGAAGTACTGGGACATGAGTCCTTGTGTCTCAAATCTCAGTACAAGTTCAATGTAACCAAAGTCGTTTGGACAGGATACAGGTGAGAAGTAGCGATGCTGTTCTTTTCCTTTGATGATAACTCTTACCTAAGGAAAATTTAACACCTTTTAGAAAAATTAGTCAAATTCATATTAATGAATTTGTGATAATTATAAAGTCATGTGGATTACAAGATAAAAATTTTCCACCAGATAACTCTTTTCATACATTGTCAACTTTCCTGCCTTAGCAAGGTACCATCAGGAAAAGATGAACAATAGCCATATTGTACACATCCAAACTCTAGCAGTCATGTATAATGTAATAAACTCATAGTCATTGTCCATAGCCAAATCTTGTAGATTACTCCATGGCTTACCACAATCACTTCATATTCCTCATTTAGCCCACCTGCAGCACACTACATCCCATACACTAGTTACAGCAATTCTCCCTATCCAATGGACACCTTTTTCTTTCTTAAATGTTCTATCCTTGGTGACTCAGAGCTGGTTTTGCTCCATCTTTCCACTTCCTCCTCAGTCCTTCCTCCCTTCATTCCTTTTGCTTCCCCAACACAGATATTCTTCCTAATATTTTTTCACTCATCTTCTCTACATGCCTAAACCATTTAAGCACACCCTGGTCAGGCCTTTTAGTCAGTCTATATCATATTCATTTCCACTCCTTTCTCTTTCTGAAATTGTTATTTCTCACATTATAAACATATCTTGTTGAACATATCATTCTAAGCCATGCACATACACCTTCTTAAAATTTGCATTCATGGCTTAAAAAACATCCAAATAATGGAGTTTGATGTACTACATCTTCAAACATATTAATCTTTTCCTAAAGGAAAATTACTTCTTTCAAACCCACTTAACATACCAAGGGTCTTTGGCCCTAGAGTTCTATCATTTCTATAACCACACTCAGGTACTTAAAGCACTCCAAGATCCTCCTCAATTAAACTGGCACTCAAACTAGCCTATCTCATCAATGTACTCCACCTGATTATCTTAATTTTGTCCACACGAACTTTCAACTTTCCCCTCTTACACACTATTGCAAACTCTGTTACCAGCCTCTGGAGTTTCTCTTCAAAGTCTGCCACTATAGCACACTCATAAGCAAACAGTTACCGATTTACCTTTAATGTCTCCCACCTCCAGCATAGTAAACACTGGTTCCTAACTCAAAACACTTGCATTTCTCTCCCTCATTATAGGATTTTATAGCCCTAAACACTAATTAGTTGAACGGGAAGGACACAAAAAGGATTAAAATCATCAGAAAAAGACATGAATTGGCTGTTGGAGGATCCCAGTCAATACAGTGCATGCAGATTTGAAGAAGTCTTTCTAGGCGTATCCAAGGAGAGCACAGATGCACTTGACAGGCCACATGAAATGTTTAGAAAACTGGTGGAAGGGGGTGTAGTGCCAAAGGAGTGAAAGAGAGCAAAGCTGAGCCTGCAATTAAAAAAAATGAAATTGGGGACCTCAAATGAGCTACAGCCTAATCCTGTATTTCTGACAAATGTGATATGTAAAATGCTATAGAAGCTAATAAGAAAGCAAGTGTACAAATACTTACAGAGCAGAAACTTCCTGATAAGTTCACTGAAAATAAGTCATATCTAATATATCTCTCAGTTTTCTTTCATAACGTGAACTCTATTTTAGACAATGAGATAGATACCCAGTGTATTTTCTTGGACTCCTGAAGGCATTTAACATCATCCTACACTAATGAAATTTAAGCCAGGTAAATGCCAAGAAATGAAGGTGGTTCTCATTATGAATAGCTTTATTAAGGCCGACACTGCACTGCACTTGCCACTGAATGATTTATAGAGGACCCTCCTATCCTCCACATAGCCCATGTCTAGCTCACTCTAATACAGCCCATATTCAGTTTAACATTGTACATGCTGGTCAGTCTTCATTAATCAAAGTAGTACTACCTTGATGTATGTTTGTTAAAGTCCAGTTGGTCCATTCTTGGGGACTGTGAATATGAACTAAGGTATCTTTTGTCTGCTGTGAAATTGAGGGCTTGTCAGATCTTTATGAATTACTATGTACAAGTGGCTTGAAAAGAGACCTTCTTCCAAGCCTTTATAGTTAATGAGGCATTACATTACTATATTACTAGAGATGAAAATTTCTGTTATCTTTATCTCAATTTACATGAAATAGCTCAAGTGCATAGAACTTTTCATTTCATTCACACAAATCCCAAACTTCTATAAAGTAAGCTAGAACAGGTACAGGCTTCTATACAAATATAAGTGCTTTTTAATTTTTCACACTGCACAAAATGCCGATTTCTTACACTTCCACCTTCATGCATAATTTGCCTCGGCTGCACACTATTAAAAAATCATTTCTTGCACACTATTAAAAAATCATTCCTCTGGCATACAAATCTGATGATCATGCAAAATAACATATAGCAATCTCACTGGTGGCAAATGTAAGTGGTGTACAATCTCATATGAACATTCCATTATTATCCATAGCCTAGCAGAAGTAAGAACAATCAGGGCTATCAAAAATGCCAGAGAGACACTCCAAAAAGAACAAGGTTGACTAAAATATTCTAGCGGCAGTAGTAATCTGAAAATAAAACAATTCACTCCAAAGAAAGATGCTGGTAACACCTGTATCAATAGTTTAGCAGCACAATATGAAAGATTCATAAAGATGACCAATTCAATATCGAACACTACTACTACTGTTTGGGAACAGGCAGCTCTATGGTATCTTTATCCTCAAAAAAGCTTGCACTTACAAACTATCCTGTTACTTATATTACATAACTTATTCATTTTGGATTACTTACTGCAATATACTGTCCTGTAAAGCATCCTGTGTGGTCAGTATCCTTGGGCAGAGAAAAAACAAAGGCTCCCATCTTGTCAGTGACATTCCTGTATGATTTCAAGGAGAGTGGTACCCAAGCATCAGGCTTCAGTGCTGGAGCATGACTTACACCATCACTTGTTACGATGATCTAAAGCAATCAATCATGCATTCATAAGTAATGATGAATCACAGCTGATATCAGGAATCATCATCAATGAATACCAACAATTTGTAGATAAAATTGCTCTCCTGTAGTTGTATGAGCAATGCGTGTATCCTTATCAAAAGCTTCAGGCAATACTGGTTATGTAGCATATATCAAAGTCCATCATCAAGATATATCTTATTTGATATAAAGTCTGACACTCTTTCATGCCTAATTACTTTCCTGCCTCAGGATCTCCTATGGAGTTCCTGAAATGCTCAGGAAACTGACCACATAAAAACTTTGGTACAACCACAGATCAGGAAGTGTGGTGTGTACCTGTGAGAGGCGAATGAAAGACAACTGAAGTGTAAGTGTTTAGCATCTTCTGTATAGAAGTTGTAATTTGGCCATAGGAGTTTGGTCGTGGTTAAACTGGTTAGTTATGTTGTGAGGTGGGTGGCGTTGGGAACATGTATGAGAAAATGTAAGTCACAAAAGCCTGGGGAGGGTAGTTACAGATAAATGCATGTCTGGTGGAGTGGAGTTTAAGATTGTGTTGGAGGAGGTGTTACTCAGTGCTTCTTGAGTTATTACTGCAGCATTTTTTGAGGTAAGGGGGAGGCTGAAGTGAGAAGTAGGGATAACTTTTTTGTTTCTACTTGGGGGTTAGTGATTGGTTACTGGGATGGTTCGAGCAGAAGGGTTCTTGTGCCAAGCACATTAAAATAAGACAGTGGTGAATGCTTGTGGTTGCTTGTCAGCCAGTCATTGCTTTGAAAGCTTTGTTTTGTGTTGTTTGCAGGTCTGTTATGTAAACTTTCATCAGGATGAATAACCAGGCAGATGAGGTGCAGTTTATGGTGGAGTGGATGGATTGTTTATAGATGATACTAAGGGATTCTTTTCCTTGTCTTAAACTGGTGTCTGTGAATTTTGAGGGCATTTACTTTGTTTATTGCCTCTGTGTAACATGGAGAATGAATGTCATGTGTATCATATGTGATATTCAGTATGACTGGAGTTCTGGTGAGTGGAAATGTTTGGTAGGGTGCAGGCCAGTCATGCCTGTTTGGGATTAAGAGGGTGATGGTGGATTTTTGCAGAGAGAAAATTGAGATTTTGTTGAATCAATGTTCTAAAAGTGTGATGAAATGCTGCATTTCTGATGATGCCCGAGTAGTGTCATGATGCTGTAATGTGACAGTAAGGTCATCTGCATATGTGACTACTTTTACACTGTGAGCGGCAGATGGGAGGTCATGTAAGGAAGAGTCTGAAGAGGGGTGGAGAGAGAACTGCTCTCTGGTTAAGCCCTTGTGAATGGCTCTGGCTGTTGTTATGGTTGGGTGAAGTCATCTAGGAAATATCTGAGATTATGCATGAAGTACAGTAGTGGAGTAATTGGGTCTACAGCTTTGCTGTGAGGGTGAAACTGGGACATTTTGCTTGACTACTGTTATTGATGGCAGCAATAACAGAGGATGATTGCAATGAAGGCAGGTTTCCAGATTTTCAGTATTTGTGTAGCACAGAGCAGTTGAAGATATCTATGAGTACATGGATTACAACTGGGCTGAAGTGTTTTATGTGAAGTTCCACATGTTTTCGCAACAAGATGCTGGGAGTTCTATGATGTTTTATAAACATTTTGAATGTCAAAAGGAGTGAAAGATGGGTGAGCAGTTGTCTTATGGTACATTTTGAATAGCTTTTTCATGACTGTCCTGTTTAGGGATGTAGTTGGTTTGTGGTTAAGTTTTGGGTAGTGTTTCATGAGTACATTTGATGGGATAGGGGATGTTGTGGGCTTCAGTCAGAAGTGCTTCATGGTCTGGGGGCTTTGGCAATTTTGGGGGTGATTTTCTTTACCATTTACCAAAGTTGACTGGTGCTGATTTTATAGTCTACAGAATTCAGAAAGGAATGCCAGTTCACTGTTTGCCTTCCAGTGATTTGGTTAGTAATAGTCTTATTTAGAGTTTAAATTTGCTCCATGTTTCCCCTGTTGGTGAGTGGTTATGTCTGAGTATCTTCATATACTTTATGAGGTCTGCAATTTGTGATGTTTAGTCAGGCTTATCTTGCTTTCTATGTCCTTGCATCATGTGCTTATTGTTAGCTTAGGTGGTTGCACTGATGAAGTGTGAGATGTCATGGTGTGGAGATGAGAAGTTGCCTAGGAAGTAATTTTGAAGCTTGGTTTCTGTACTCTGTGTGATGCTTGCCAATCTGCTTTCATTCACTTTATGTCTTTTCATTTAGTTTATGTATGTCTTTTTGGTGGATGTATCAGAACGATGGGTTAGTTGACAAGTTAACAGAATGGGTAAGTGGACAAAAGAGAATCCATGTAGTGTGCTACAGATGGTCCTTGTGTGCAGCGTTGAGGTGCAAAAGGTAATGCATGGTGAGGTCAGAAGTCTGGTTAGCTGCTTGTATGGGTTAAAGATGATGGAAAAGCATAGATGTTTTGTGAGTAATTCACCTTAGAGATCTGGGGTGTGAGGCATTGAGCCATGTGAGTAGGTGGACACTGAAATCTCCACACAAATAAGTGCCGGGTGTGTTGGTCAGGTTCTGTACTTGGGGAATGTATCTTGAATGGCATGTGTTGACTATACTGTAGTAAGTGTTGTGCAATTTTATTGGCATGGATAATAATTCAAGAATATTGAATCAGTTTCATGCAATGACTGATGCATGTGAATGGAAAGCTGTGGTGTATATGGTCTACCTTGTGTTAAGAGTTGTACAGAAAGGAGTGAGGTCGGATCTGGGTGCAAGTCTGGTTTCCTGGACAAAAGTTACATGTATTTTTTGCTCTAGGAACATATGGAGTGGTTGAGGGTGTTTGTTTTTGATACCATCCTTATTACGCTGTAAGGTGTTTACTGAGTTAAAGGGGTTCTGTGAAGAGGTATGGTAGAACTGATTTATCCAGGATGGGGTTATGTATTTGTGTTGTTTGTTGGGTGTTTGTGCTGGGGGGTGTGAAGGCATGGATGGGTGCTTTGGGTGTTTGTGCTGGGGGTGTGAAGGCATGGATGGGTGCTTTGGGTGTTTGTGTCCAAGTGGTTGCTGCATATTCAGATCTATGATTTGTCCTTTTTGGAGGAGTCTGGTGTGTAATCAAAGTGAAGGCAGCTGTTACATCTGATTGAGTAGGGCTCTCTGGTGATAGGGATTTTACACCATGGGTAGATGTACTTTGGTGTCCAGGGGTGGGGTAAATGTTACAGGTTTGCATTACTACTGTTAGCAGCATCAATGTATATTCCATATTACTCTCCCTTAGAAACACTTATTCATGATCATATACCAATTAGGTTTTGATACCTTGGCAATATCTGAATCTCTGGATTAGAAAGCTTCCTTAATCATGTGATAATGCAGACTTCAAAAAGATGGAAGCGTTTTCAAATCATTGTTGTTCCTGTCTTATCATAAGTGTAAGTAAAGCAGGCATTCTGACATATTAGTTCTGTAGAAGTTTCTATCCACAGTTCAGCAAAACATGTCCATACCTTCACATGTATGAAGGCATTCAGCAGCTCATCTTTCCATAAATAAACTAAGCACTATCTCTACTGAACACCCTATAAAGTGTCAAACTAAGCTTTGAATATTCATATTTGTTAAAAACTGATCAAATATCAACTTGATTACAGGAGACCCCTCCATGCATTACTAGTTTTCTTGCTTTTATCTTCATCCTCTTTTTTTTTCCATTCCAGCTATCCTTTCCTGCTCATGCAGTACAGCATTACAAACAGAAAAATGAGACTGGAAATATCCTTGCTTGGATCCTTTTTCTGTTCCTACTTTTAGAAAGAGACAACACAAGAGGTAGGATTTTCAGCTCCTACTCCATGTAGCCCATAACAAAAAAACAGTTAAGAACAATTTCTTTACAGTTTTTCAGTATCAATTGAGCAAGCATTTAAAAATATCATTATCCTGTTTCTATAAGGAAAACAATTAAAAAATTCTATGTACAACAAAAGTTTTGATAAACAAATAAATTACCCTCTTATTCCAAAAAATGAGCATCCAATCACAGTGAAGTATACCATTTACCATAACGCTTTCACTGTGGAGATTCTTAAGTGTGTTTTCAGTGTTCAGGCACATCAACACTGTTCTTTCCGAATGTTTTGTGCTTCATTCACTTTTATCAATTCCATCAGCAATTCATCCACATATGGCAACTTCATTCATTTCATAATTTTCATGGGCAATACTGTCTAAAATCTGGGTAATGGCACAACTAATGAGAGACTGATAAAAAAACAGTTACTGATAAAGATTTGAAATCTACAGGAATCAAGTCACCTAAACTGTATGATGGACACTGATTGATATTCATCATTCCTTTGTTTACCAAAAACTTGTCTCACATACAGCTATTCTTTTTAAGAGT
Organism: Panulirus versicolor; assembly: GCA_032361705.1. Taxonomy (NCBI): domain Eukaryota; kingdom Metazoa; phylum Arthropoda; class Malacostraca; order Decapoda; family Palinuridae; genus Panulirus; species Panulirus versicolor. Next base: position 927 of record JAUUDZ010459944.1, on the reverse strand, counting down.
TTTCTTGTGGAAATGAAACTGCCAAAAAAGACAAAGTCCTTATGAAACTGTAAGACAAGTGAAAATTGACAGATACTTCAAAGGTTCTTACCTTGTCATTAGCTGCAGGAGGGCAGGTGTTAAAGGGGTTCTCAAAGTCAGTCTCCTGGAATGGGTGTTTGGACTCTATTTCTTTCTCTTCCATTTCAACTTCATGCATGAGCCTCCTGGCTAACTTTCTTCTACCTTCCAAACCCATCTTCTTCAGTTCATGGTGGACAACCCGTTCATTGGGACGTTGATCCCTAAAGACAAGAAAAAGATGTTGCTTAGTTTTCAGGACATAATGATGAGAACAGCCTTTACTCTGTTTCACCAATTAATCTATCTGAGAAGAATTTACAAAACATACTGAACATATCTGTGTGTGAACTTTTAAAAATGAAGTTTTTAACCAACTGCGTGTGGCTACTTTAGACATTTAGAGTGCTCTCAGTGTGGTACTTTCTTATAAATTAATCATATTTTTTGATAAATGGTATTCATATCAATATATCATAGCACCACATTATTCATATGCATAGCAAGATTATCAAATGAATGTTCATATGTGCATATGATGTATTCCCCCCTAATGGCAAACTAGAAACACATCCCACCATGATGTTATAATTCTATTGTTAATCCAGCACCTTTGAGACCTTTGTTATGCCAAATAACTGATTTCTCCATTGTAATATTTTCATCCCTGGGTATAGGGGAGAAAGAATACTTCCCACGCATTCCTCATGTGTCAAAGAGGGCAACTACAGGGAACGGGAGCAGGGGGCTAGAAACCCTCCCCTCCTTGTATTTAAAACTTTCTAAATGGGGAAACAGAAGAAGGAGTCATGCGGGGAGTGCTCATCCTCCTCAAAGGCTCAGATTGGGGTGTCTAAATGTGTGTGG
>JAUUDZ010459933.1:0-12253 GCA_032361705.1 Panulirus versicolor | reverse complement strand
AAGGATGACTCTAACAAACAAACACGAACATTCTCGACCCTGGGAGAGCGACATCTACCAACAGGGACTTCACCGTCATCGCCTCGCTGCTTCCCAACATGTTACCCAGTAATGCCATCCGCCATCCAGTCCACCTTGGTTTCAGGAAACATTAAAAGCTTCCTTGCGTGGAGCGCCGCTCCAGGTCTGCCAGGAGGTGCTACGGGTGATGGTGGTGAAGAAGACAAAGAGGACAGATCAGGAGGAAGACAAGGCGATAGAGACAAGAAAAAGACATTCATTACAGTCTGGCGTCAACAAATATTTTGGTTTAAAGTCGAGCAAAGTATCAAAGTATCGCATCGTGTACTATCATGGTCAGGGGAAGACTCCTGTGGTCAACTGGGCTGCTCCTCTATACGGAATCCCATTATACATTGTCAGTCCAAGGGAACAGATTTCCAGTACTGTAGTTCAGCGGAGAAAACAGTAAATTTTCATCATTAAATCAACTGTATATCTAACTAAGATATTATACTATCCAGACACTGGAATAAGCTAAATACGAGGGTTACTTACGAAACTGGAGTGTAGCACATATTCTTAAGGTCATGCACACATCTTTTCTGGTTTTCCTATTTCTTAAGTGTTTTAGGTGAACGAATTCCTCTGGCTTCAAACACTGCTCAAGAATAACCTCATCGCAACACTGAGCAGCTGATTAGGTTCCCTTCACCATGTGATCACTATGACCACACAAACTACCACCATCACACCTACTATCATGACAACAACCATCACATTCTGATACCCACCACTATCACATCACGACCACCACCATTATTGTCCCTCGACAATCCCAGCCACCACAACCACAACTTCAGCTGCTCGCCTAACCACACTACTGAAGCAGCAAGTGTGGCCCGCCGGAGGAGCGACCTCTGTTCCAAGAAGCCATCTACATGCCGCAAGTTTGAGAGCCTGCCATCCCCCCTCCTCCTCCAGACAAGTATATACAAGAAACACATTAAACAACCAGAACAGCCCGGCTGTATTTCCATACCAGATGCATATTACGATCTTCTAAAACCATGCTTCATTAACACTGTTTATCAATTATGTATTCGCAGTTCATTTTTACGGGTAAATTAGTCTGGATTATGTGAATTACCTTTTGAAGATTACTCACGAGTTTTACCAAATATTTTCCAGTTTGATAAAATTTCGAAAATGGCGCCCTTAAAGCATGCATGTACTTTATTAGGATTCCTTTATCGTGTACATATCAATAACTAGTCTACAATTAATATCTTACATTTATCAGACGTGAAACTGAGTGCCTTCCGAGCGCAGGAACGCTACTACTGACTACCCCCGGGAGAAGCAACGACACTAGCACAGCAGCCAGTACCCCAGCACAGCAGCCAGTACCCCAGCACAGAAGCCAGTACCCCAGCACAGCAGCCAGTACCCCAGCACAGCAGCCAGTACCCCAGCACAGAAGCCAGTACCCCAGCAACAGCAGAGACAGCAACAAGTATCCTAGGAGCAGCAGCCACAAGAACAACAACAGATGGTACCCTGCCGCAAATAGCAGCAGCAGAAGCGGCAGTATGTACCCAGCAGTAGCAGCAGTAGCAGCATGTACCCAGAAGCAGCAGCAGCAGTAGCAGCAACACATCACAAGTTATCCAGCCGCCGCAGCCCTGGCTAAGACACTGGATTGCCTGTTATTGATTTGTGGTAAGGGTCCGACTCTCAGCCCAACTAGACGGAACAGATTGTTGCTATGACACCCTCCAAGTGGCCATAGCTCTCCTCTCCCTAGCTCATATACCGTCCCCAAACACCCTTAAACTCTCCTCCAGATATTGCTCCAAGTCCGTCCTGCTCAGTACACCATATTTCTCATAACTTGAGCAGATACGCCCCTCTTGCTCCCTCCTCGACTCGTCTCACACGTTATTTATATACTTTCAAGATTTTGTGACACTATATATTTTCACTCTATTTATATTTTCAGGTCGAAAGTTATAAACCAGTACCTTTTATATTTTCAGGAGAGTTAACTCAAGTATAATCTATAATTACATGACTGGTCAACAGCTTTCATGTTGTTGTATGCAAATTATATTCAAAACAAATCATAGGAGTAGAATTACGTGCTATACTGCGAAACTATACCTTTAAATTATCTAATATTAAACCCATCGTAATTAATTTTATTAATCAACGTCAGCAAATTAGGTTACTCTGATATCACTACCCTGTTAAATTGAACACAGATTGCATGAATTAGAAATTGATTCGTCCCGAGTATACATGTGGGCCATCGTATGTATAAACAGTAATACCATGATACTGATCACTGGTCTGCTCGGCCATCCACTGTATGGCATTAGTCAGCAGTCAGGGCAGCTTGTGTGGAGTTAGAATGATCTTGAACACATGACCAAGGTGATCAGGATTCTTTGAGTGGTCGTTGAAACGACGTGGATGGTGTTAACAGGCCTAAAAACAACACCCCCTCCCCCCTTAGAAATAGTGACTGCAGTCACCATTGACTGTGGCACCATACACAACTCGAGCACCGCAAAGAGCCCACTACACACACACACACACACACACACACACACACACACACACACACACACACACACACACACTGTAATGTGAGAACTCCCGAGTTTTCATGAGCAACTCATCATGAAAACAAATAATGAACAGCCAAGCTATTTTCTAATACTTTCCCTTTACTTCGTTTTCTTCCTTTTATCCTTTTCTCTTACATCCCAATCTGTATCTTAAGACTAATATTCTCACCTCTGACCACAAAGAGCAAAATCATCTTTAAGAAGACGGCCCAAGCTAGATCGTCGTGACAAATCTTGAACATCAGCAGTGACTGACTGACTGTTGTAACAAAGCTACCCAAGTCAGCAGCATCAGTGGTGAAAATACCACTTGTCAGACACACTGAACCAGTCAAGTGGAGGACATTCCCCGACCAACACCACCCATGTTGGTCTGCTTCATCTGGTGCGGACATTTCTGGAACCTCCCAGGCAGCGTCAACAGACTTACACCAGAAATTTCCTGTGATTGTCATCCCCAGGGATCTGCTTCTGTCTCACATGGTTTACTTTGTGTCTAATTTCTATTAACTTTTTGCTGAGGATATTTAGCAAGTGTGTTCCCCGTGTTCTACAACACCTCAATACTTGCCAACTTGTTTCTGAATGTGATCTTTATTCAATCAATTTTGTGACTGGTTTGTGCTCATGATACGTCTTTTGTAACGATACGTTAACTTTGCTGCTGTTGCCCTCCCTTGCTTGATCAGTCTGCTCGATCTTCCCAGTCTCCTGCTGCCTTAACTTGTGGTTCCTTTTGCTGGCTAGAATACCTCGAGTGAATCATATCTTCTCCAGCGGTTGAGTTCAATGTTTGTGAAACCCAAGAACAAACTGGTCTTATCATTATCGCTGGACAATCGCTTGCCAACCCTTGTCTTTTCAGAGTCCTCAGGTACTAAACATGACATGACTGTACAGTCTTCGTCAACACTGGTCACCCGTATTTCTTATCTTCTTTTAGCAGAGGACATGACACCCGCAAAAGCACGATCCAATCATGGCCATCTCGAATGAAAAGTAATATATCAGGAATACGAAAAAATATACGCGGGAGACCGCGACAAAGTATGAATAAATAAAATAAATAAGAAAAAGTTATGTAACGTGGAAGATACTTTTTCTATGGTTTTCAGCAAGTGTTGTTGGCTGTGTGTGATCATCCTGTCAATCCTCGGGGACTCGAGCTGACCCCCTCGCACGCTGGTGCTCCACCACTCCCTGTGGTGATACAATGAGCAGTCACACCAGAGGCATCTTCCCTGTTCGGTGATGCCACACATGGCTGGCCCGACTGAATCTACTTCCTCAGCATCCAATGTACATGTTCCAAAGAAGGATGATAACTCGGCATCCACTGTACTAATATGGATTTCATTTTCTAATCAGTAGTCATACAATACTGGCGACAAAACTTAGTAAAGGCTTATAATACAGCCCAGTCAGAGCTGAAGAGTCTTTATATATTTGTATACAAATATTTTACACCAATATTGGGAACAAAATAGTAACCACCTTCTATCCCCTACAAACACTTGCCAAACTTCTTGGATGCTACACCAACACTATGGGATCCACCTAATACCGTGTCCACCCATCCTGGCCATCCAATTTGCTGACGAAGGTCCCAAGAACCAAACTGTTTCTTTGACGACCCAATACTTCATCCTTTCAATTCTTAAGCTGCCTTTACCTAGAAACATTAGTCTTAGAAAAACAGATATTCCATGTGTTAAAAAACGACACTTCGTTTTAATTAGAAAGCTTATCATCTCGAACCAAACATTTAATCTGTTCAGTTCTGAAACAGTTCATAAAGAAATCCAAGCCACGCCCACGTAACCTAGATAACTGCAGCACCTCCAGTGATGCGCGCTCCCTCCTCATGACAGACTTGTGTCCGAAACACGATCAGCATACTGCTGGACCTCACCATCCTCGGGTCATTATCACACAGTCACCATCCACCAGTAACTTGAGTCAAACTGTTTCAGAGTCAACAGGCGGGAGGGAGACTCTAGTGTTGGACAGGTGTTTGCTGTGCGCTGACCTACTGAACATTATGCGAGATGTTTCGACAACAAGTCCATCACAGACGCGGTAACTCATGTCCTCATTTTGCAACGGCCACGTATCACGCAGCATATACGACACGTATCACCACTTGTAGTGATGTTACGTAAAGTGACTTCCTAAGATACTCTGATCAGGTTACAACATTAACCAGTATTAAATTTACACCAAAAATTATAGTTTTTCTGTTTTCTTTTACGGTAAGTTAGGGTACATCGAGAGAGTACTTCTGAGACGACACCTGGAAGAGCGCATATTCCATTCATACAAGAACTTGAGACAATGTAAGTCTGTGCGAGGGATAGGTCACCGTCGTCACAGCACCGCCAGGAGATCATACTCTGGATGGCGGATTCCCATCAATGTTACGCGCCTCACCATCAGCAGAACCAGTGTTGCAGTCTTGCAACATATTACATTCAAGAGTACGTGTTACAACAGCTATAGTTCATTCAGTTCCCAGTTGAAAGATATCTACTTCACCAAGCTATATATAGGCGGTAAGTCCCAATATATAAGCCTCAAGAAAAATCAATCAATAGATTATGAACATTAACCGTCTTAATGCATTTTTTCTTGTTTTTTCGCCAGCTAATATAAAGTTGGATTTCAGGGTGAAAGACTTGCTCTCCGCTAGGAAGATAACATAATTCATATTACTTCAGTTTTTGATATGTTTCTTTTATGTAAATCCTAACATGAGAGTAAACGAAGCCGACGTTCCTCAGTTAAAGGTGATACAGCTAACGTGGTCAGAATAAGCTGTCATCTGTTGAAGGTGATGTTAGATGTGTCTGATGCCTTAGTATCTGGTGCAAGGACCATCTATGTAATCAGTGACACCTTGTAAGGTGTTGCAGTCATCATGAACACCTGAAGACGTCTCACGATTTTTCGATTGGTCATCACAACACTGGCGGCCTTAATGACCCTGGAAGTCGATAGGAGTAAAGCCTTCAAAACGTGTATACCAAATATCAAGAAACGTTTTTCGAATATTCGACTGCGTCTGTAGTCCTTCCATTGTGTGCCATAGTGGCACGTGCGTATTAGGCCGACAGACAGGAGGAACTATGGAAAGGGGATATAAGCAGTAGTCTTACACACACACTCACACACACACACACACACACACACTTGATCGCCGTTTCCCAGATTACGCCATTACCACACGAAGAAACACCGCTCATTCGCTCATATCCATTCTCTAGAGAAGGTAAACAGCAGTAAAAGGAGTGATTTATCAGCCAATATGAGGACTATACTAACAAAGGCGAAGTGCATCACTCAAGGGAAAACGTATGCCAACCAGAAATGCTAGAATACATCATAACACTTATGATGACTTCCATCTCCCTTTCTTCTGACACACGATCCTTGACTTACGTATAAACGTAAAGACTAGGCAAGATCTGATCCCCGACCCCTAGACCAAGAGACCAGACGAGACCTGATCCCGAGCCCCTGTAGAGACCGACGGAGTGGCTGTGATACAGGGAAGACCTCAGTGCTAATCTGACGTGAGCACAGCCGGTCTCTGTATAGCATATTGCCGCTTCTGCGGTTAACTTCCTCGGGTGATCAATATACCCGTTTTCTCCTCCTATGGAGATAGAAATTATCCTTGGCAAACTATTTCGATTTCGACACTAAAACAAAAACTTGCTCATTTGCAATCAAGAACAGAGTATTATGTTATATATTACAATATCTTTTTGCATATGTAACAATTAGCTAACCATTCGACACGTGACGGTTTGCTGGACGCAGAACAACCATTTGTATACTTCCAGCTCCTCCTTGGATCACCACACCATCGTCTGGTCTGGGTCAAAGCCCACCTCTCGTGGCTTCCAGGATTACACCAATATTCCTAGAAATATAATTCCATTTTCTGCTGTTCAATCAACCAGAATTTTTTATCGCCCATTGTAAACGTCTTATCTTTATAGATGAAATAAGCTAGAATGTCTAAAGTCACATTTACCTGATCTGTATCAAATCAATAATTAAACTAATAATCGTTTTCAACCGATACATTCAGAAAGCAAAGTTGTGTGAGCGGGAGGGAAACAAGCGACTGTCGGATCATGATACAGTTTGTGGGCTGGCTGCTCCTTCATCACATTCAAGAGCCTCTCCCTTCCCGCGTAATTGCGCTCCGCCGTTATCAAATTCCATTAAGCCACAACACACTCTTGCACCCACACTGAGTCATAACACCTTTTTTTTTTTTTTGCTAAACAATTCTATCTATTCGCGGTACTCTAAAAGAGTGTACCCTTTATGCCCCAGCAAGTCCGCAAGAAATGAACGACCAAACTATGAGGAAAAAATGTATTCAGCAGAGCGCGTTATGCAAGCCATTGGTACATCGAGTTAAAGGAGGAAATTCCCAGTCTGGGCTTGTTCCAAGGGAATGTTCCGGGACTTAAAGGTAAAATCAGATGTGTATTCATAGCATCTGCCGTTTCTTGAATCTGCAAAACAGGGTTCAATAACGTATTCACATCTGTTCCTTTTTCTTGTATCTATGCCAGTTCGAAATAAGTGGTTATATATATCTTTCCCATTTATAAACAAGCTGCTATAACTCCAAATATGCAGCTTAGTTACCTGAGAGTAACATGTTTATCGTTATTAACTGATGGGAATAAGGTGAGATGGGCTAGAGCAACAAGTCTTCTCCCGTCTCGCTTTACAATGTTCTCAAAGTTTGAGAGTCCATTGATCTCAGGCTATGATCCTTGGCTTTGGCCAAGTTCCTAGGCTCAGCCTAGCTTCCTAAATTAAGTATTGATGATGCTAGGTTACTGAGAATAGGTTCTTGGGTTCAAGCTATGCGGACTAGACAAGACTGCCAACCATCGCGTAGGTAGTAATGATAAACAAGTCTACCAACAATCACTTAGGCTACCAACGATCACTTAACAAGGGACTAATAATCACCCTCATTGGCAAATAATCAAGTTAAGGCCTAATAAGTGAATATGATACTTCATTATACCCACAGCTTATAAACAGACTCATATTTCAAGCGGCCATAAAAACAAATAAACTGTAACTGTCGACGTAGCTGGTGTCTAGGTTAACTGGGTAAGCAGCGGTTCCGTAACCGGTCATACATCACTAAGGGTGTGTTAGAAGGCCAGTCTCGTCCTGGAGGCTACATCAGACGGTCTCAGCCTCCCGGGGCCCCACCAGTAATTCATTTAGTTCCTCTACATTGGTGATGTACGTGCGGGGAATGGCAATGGAACGTTTGGGGTGGTTGAAGTGGGGACGAGGTAGGTGGAGGTGGGCAGGGTTGTGGGTGGGGTGGGGGAAAGGTTGTGGGTGACCTGGGTGTGTATTTCTGCTGCATCCGACCATGTGTACATCATAACTATTTGCTTCACTAGCTTCAGTTACCAGCATGGAAATACCAATGTGTCTGTCAGTGTTACTTTGTGTTTGTCTATCTGTCATTACGTAGCTGAACAAAAGAGGAGGAAGCATCATATTCGCGGTGTTTTATTTTCGATCCCTGCTTAGCTCCACCATACAACTCTAGGATGCTAGCACACTCATCTTCCTGTGGGTTGGTCCACGATCCTACAGTCACTTGTAGATGAACCATGATCTGGTACTGCCATTATAATATAACTAGTGGCTGGCAACTTTATCTCATAACTTTTGCCTCAGCAATCCCCTCCCTCAATTTCCCCCCACCCCAACACACAAACAAACAAACACACACACACAAAAAAAGAACTTCCAACCCTCTAAATCCCAGCAGCATCAGCTGCTCCGACACCACAACTTACGTCAGTAAGCTTCCCTGTCATAATGTGGTTGTAGTGGTGGGTCATTATAGGCGTTTTGTTCAGTTCCGGCTCGTATATGGCTCATAGACCATCACTTACCTGCCTCACGTCCGAGCGCCTCTGTGATCAGTATATCATTATTCAATAGCTAATCACTGCTCGTCACAAGATCACTAATCATCAGCTGATCACTTTAAATCAATAGATACCTACTGAGCCTATCAATACTAATCATTAGATCACTACTGATCCTCTGATCACTGCTAATCAGTCGATCACTACTGATCCTCTAATCACTGCTAATCAACAGCGAACCGCTCATCGGTAAATCATAGCTCTTAACAACAATAAATTCATGTAATTAGTTTACAAAGATATTTAACACACACTTTGTCGATAATGTAGTTTAACATAATTTCAAGAGGTCATTGCACCCATTATTCAGGTATAGATCATGACCTGTTCATTACCGTGAAGTAATTAGGCAGGCACTATTTTACCTTACCAATCAGCCCATCCGACAGAAATAGACGGACAGTCGAGATGAACATGTTGGTTTCGCCTATAATGACACGAGTCCAACCACAAATTAGAGTTTTCCCTGTGCCATGACCAGGACCACGCGCTCCTCACATTGTATAGCGCCGTCTTCTACATCCCTTTGTACATGTGATTAAGTATAGAAATTCTGGTGTTCATTTACGACTTTCTCCTCCTAAAGATAATCTCAGCCAAGTCCATTTTCCGTTAAGACTATTTTTCTGGGGATTAAGGATGTGTGAGACACGTTGGTTGATGGTAGGGAAGTGATAGTGTCGCATGGCAAGACAGTGACACACTGACAAGCACAGCTTAAACAGGTAAACAAAAGAGTTTTTTCAGCTCAACAAACCCTTTGGGACTATCGACTAGGAATCAACAAACTGGCTAAGTTAGTTACATACATATCATATATGTACTCTATGTGTTATACTTACAGGAACGAGTGACTTGAGCACCTTAACAATGTACTTCCACAAGTCTGTCATTCCATTCACACCCAACCAGGTCATCTCGAACGGGCGCGTATGTTGATCCGTTAATACCTTAGTCTGTTGTAACAGTAATAATGAGGTTTTTTTTTAACATTTCCTTAATGTACACTTCTCTTTTCTTATCTAAAATTAGTAGCATTGTTCCAGATATATTTCATGGCTGTTATGTTCGATAATTCGTGGATTTTGCTCCTCTTAACGCTCGGCTGAATTGCTCCACTCACAGTCCACTTTGCTGGACTGTAACTGCTAGCGGCTGTACTGTAGTGGGCAGAAGCTGTTAACGGCTGCACTGTAATGAGCAGTAACAGCTGGCGACTGCACTGAGTGGACAGCAACTGCTAACACCTGCAGTGGCGGGCAGTAACAACTTCAGATATAAAGACCTTCCACTATGATGGGCAAGTGTTTATTAAATGCAGAGAACTTGTTCGGTGTACATGTCTTCCACTCATACAGACAACTACTGCCCTAGGGAGATACATCTTAATACGTCATTTTACTAATCTATACGGAAGGATTACAAACTAAATGCAAGATGCCAAGTAAATACATAGAAATACCATTAGTTCTAGAAACCTGCAAGTGAACCACAGAGAACAAACTCATTTCAAAGAGCTAATAATTAATTACAGAAATTTTACTATCAAACTACAAATACCAATCAATCAGTTACGAAGAAATATCAACCCATCACAGAAAAGTACCAGCCAACTCCAAAGAACAAACAATGAATTACAAAGATCAACCATGAGGTAAGAGAGAACTTTTCCCCGTAAGAATGTGTCTTGAACCATTCAGAGGAGCACAAAACTAACTCCTACACACACACACACACACACACACACACACACTCGGACCGCCACTGATGTAAAGGAAATTCAGAAAACATTATTATTAACGTTTTTATCACCTCTTTGGATACTCCCATTCAACTCTATACTCTGAAATATGTATTTAGCCTCTCCAAACCATGATATATAATGTAAATGAATACTTATATTCTTCACCATCTTGTCAAAGAACTTCTATCTCAAAAGGAGTCCATCGTGTCCGCTGTCTAGGACTTCCGGAAGACCTCGGAAACAGGAAGAAGTCCTGGGATAATTTGTATGAATATTCTTCACACATGAAAACAAACTGGAACTTATATTTGAAGTTCCTTTATCACAGAAAATCTCTACGCCATCCCTCTACGGGTGTGTCCTCACACTCGCCTCCCTAATACTTTCCACCATTAATACATCTTGACGGTATCTTAATAATCAATAGTTATTAATTACTTTGCACTGATCATCTTACCTAAGGTAACAGATTGTGGGCAAATTCGCAATGAAATGAGAACAATGGTTTTGTGTTCTGTGGGAGAAAAGTCTGTTTATATAATACTTGAAATGAATCATTCACAGATCTACTGTAGTGAACGGAAGGCTATTTGGACTTCAGGTCTATCCACTGCTAGTGACATTAAGGCCACCTTTAACACCATCTTCAAGAGTTAAAGATCATTCTGAATCAACATGAAGTTTCAATATGCATGTGGACCATGGGTGTGGGTCTTATCTGCATATCTATAAGTGAGAATCTTTAATCATTTACATGAGCCGTAGGTGGTGATACAAAAATCGATTTGATAGTATTATCACAAAATCATTTGGTTTGGGTCTTTATTGCTGTTATGTACGGCTGAAAATATTTAACTACAGAAAAGGTACATAGTTTGAAAGTTTTGCTGAAACACTGAAGCGCATTTTAGATATCACGTACCTCGTAACCTGATACAAATATACCGGCTTCAACTAACATCACTGGAGAAATGATATTCTCATACAAGAAGCTTAAATCCTTATAAAAATAATAATCAGGTCATACCTACGACAAGCGAAAGAAGGGAAATCCAGTGTGTTGACAGGGGCTTTCAACTTATTCCTGCCGTAGATCTATTTCTCTGTGGATTGTCACAGTAAAGCAACGCCCCTCAGGCGAGGATAAACCAATGGGTAGGACAGCACCTCAGTAAATACCAGCTGTGTGAGTGAACGAACTGGTGCTCGAGTGGGCAAGAAGCACTGACAAAGTGTCAACAAGCATGACCCGCGTGTGCAATCCACTTCTCGAGAAATCCTCAGTCTGTTTAGACATTTTTCCTTGCATTGTTTTGTGTGTGTAACTGAGTATTTCGTGTATATTTGAATTCATACATTATCCTTATAAAAATATGTATTTTGATGGAATCAATGCTTCTGGTATCATATCATTCGTATAACTTTGAATGCAATACCATATATTTCAAAGGTGAAACACAGGTTTCCTAGATGATTCGAAAACTTTTTACATAATAAAGAAAAACACTTAAAGAAAATTGGCAATGAAACTTTCGATATATTCTTTTCGTTCTTGATTTACATAAACTATATGAAACATTATAAACTCAACTTTGACAACTATATGTAGACTCAACAGTAGTTTTTCTCCAACACAAAACTGCCAGTTTTGCTTGTTGTTTGTTCGAAAAACGTCATACAGATCCCAAAACTGCAGTCACCCCATAAGCAAATAGCCACTGAGTAGTCGTTTAGGCTGTCATCATACAATCATCTGAGAGTTGTAATTCGTGTGAGTGATGGGTGTTATAGGCTGGCCATACAGTATGGAATAACTGACTGACTGATTGATTGATTACAGCAGTGAATAAAGAGTGATGAAAATAGGGTAGTGATAGAAAAAA
>JAUUDZ010459922.1:0-12254 GCA_032361705.1 Panulirus versicolor | reverse complement strand
TATCTATCTATCTATCTATCTATCTATCTATCTATCTATCTATCTATCTATATATATATATATATATATATATATACCTACGCTTGAGCCATGTACTTGTTTTATCGAACAACCCCTTAGCATCGATGAACAGCTGGGTTGACTGTGGACCAACTGCCGCAACCAGGAATCGAACCTATGCGCTCGACCCTGGACGGCCCGAGAATGCGTGACGCCCAAGAAAGCCAAGCGCTCCACCACGTAAACGTTCTTAAAGAATTCATACTCGAAGGCATCACCGAGAAGTACACCAACAGAGACGTGTTGACAGATCTACATACATGATCATACAGTAAATATATCTAGACATACTGCCAACTACAGACACGATTCAAGGCTTACATAACCACTTGACGTGGACTGGCAAGATCTGTTATGGGTGATCTCGGGCAATAACACCCGCACAACAATATCACCAGCGACACTCAGATGAATGGGAAAGATCCAATATCGAACCAATATTAAAGTCCGAGAAACTCATTTACTCACCGATCCAGGCTGAAGACCACAGAAAACCTGGCTACAGCCCAGCGCGCGTTGCCGGGTGATGATGAGAGGCGAGGACCGGCCGTAGGGAGAGCTTGACCGCCACCCCACCATTAACGCCAGTGACCGCTACGACGCACTTACCTGCCGGGGTTACAAAGAAAATGAGAATTTTATCGAGGGTACTCAAGTAAACATAATTGATTGATATTTGTCATAACGGTGAGAAATGTGACAATATTCTGGGGTATGAAAAGTAAAAGTCCGTCGTGATTTTGTCAGTATTATTGTCCGGCTAAATCTCCGTAATGTGTGTGTGTGTGTGTGTGTGTGTGGTGCGGCGTGTGTGTGTTTGCTATTTGTGTGTTAAGGGGAGAGAGTTTTTTGCACTCTTGTTGCCCCGTCTCCAAGGCTTGTATATGTATGTACTATGTCTTTGGTCCTACGTATATACACACACACACACACACACATACACACGCACACACATCCTTGCATGTATCAGGTGTCTGTGATCATTATTTGTGATCACTATTTGTGTGTTGGAGAGAGAGAGGTTTACACTCACTCGCGTTGCCTCGTCTCTTACCTTTATCATTTATACTGTCTTTACTCCTTTGTTTTACGTACACACACACACACACACACACACACAGGCCTAAGCCAGGTTTATGTGTTAGTAGGTTAACATGTGTGGTTCTACTTGTAAGAAACCAACAGTAATGGGTTTCCTGTTATACACCAACCGTAATGGGTTTCCTACAATAAACCAACAGTAACTGGTTTCCTCTTATAATCCAACAGTAATGGATTTCCTATCAATAACCGATAGTAATGGGTTTCCTCTTGTAAGCCAACAGTAATGGGTTTCCTATCATAAGCAATCAGTAATGATTCCACTTAAAACATTCACGTAAGACCTTATGTATCATCACCACCACAACAGCTGACTTCTACCACACACCCGATGCTGAGTAATGTTGGTAATGCAAGAAGTGGCAATACTGACAGACGTCAATTCCATTCACTTCAATCTTATATAGTTTCTGCCTCCCCCTATGAATCCCTCTTCCCTCTCTTTCCCCCATATGCGTAATACACTCAAGTCGGTCTGATCATCTAAGTCATCTTACCCTAAGATAACCATGTTTTTCGCCTCATAACTTGTTACTACGACAATTAACATCATTTCGGTATAAAATTGCAAAGCTCCTTGTCGTGAATATAGATACCACGAGATGTAGCCAGTGTGCGAAACTATAGACGTAGTGACCAACTTCCTTATAATTTCACGAAAACAAAGTCTGGTTACAAATAAACAAGAGACGTATGCCTTGCGTCATGTCTTACCATAAGACAGAAATATCAATTAGCAAAACAAGTGTACGTCATGATAATTGTCCTTACGTGATGCATTCGTGTTCACACATTAACACTAAAATCAATTTTCCCACTTATGCAAACCTAGGCAACTATCTAACCTCAAAATTTAACCAGTGCGTCATCTTTACGTGGGTAACTGTGGTGTATTATAAAGGATCTACCACGTACTGCACAGTTCTCGAGTTGTCATACTGACATGTAGGTCCAGAGAGAGCAAAGGGTGACGATAACGTTCAGCCCAGACTTCTACAGCGCGTGGATACAGAAAACTGGTTCATCCTAATAACGTCGAGCTACGTGGAACGAGTCAGATTATCCCAGAAAAGCCCTTAAGGGAGACAATATTTCAGGCTCATACCTACTGCATGGTGAATCGAGAGATTAAAAAAATATAAAACAAAATATAAAAACTGTTCCATCTATGTTTTTAAAATTTTCAATGAGCCATTCATCAATTCCCCCTCTTCGTCTTGTTAATTTTCGTATTCTTCAGCCATGATACAATAAAACTAATAATCAAATGTAAAACAAAGAGTAACACTACTTTTATGAAAACAAAGAAAAAATAAAGGTATAGAAATTGTCAGCAGACGTAAACTCTCAACAGATATTCTGGACATATAACATTATACAGGAAATAAGAAGCTTTTCACACTGGTGAGAAATTTCGTTCCCTTAATCATTCATCTTGTAGTTTCTTAACTCTTTTTCCAAAGACATTCAACATAATTCCCCAAAGAAAGTCATCAAATCATTAATGTCGACCTTGACATGTTCTGTTCCTAGCAGAATACGCACACTTAGGTTGAATGAAAAAAAAAATAAATGCAAAGTTAGGTTAACACGAAAATGTACCCAAAGGGAAAAACAGTTTTTCAAAGCCCTGGGCACAAACACGGTAGCACTGTCATCATATCTGACGCACCGTAGCAGAGGAAAACTGGTCACGAGCAAATTCACGTCATATATCAGAGATAATAGATAAATAAATGAATGAAGAATACCTCCCATTGAGAGACGTGACACTGCCAAGTGCGAGAGAAGTGTCAGGCATACGAAAGGTGGGAGATGTGCTGGTGAAAAATGATAGAGTGGTGGAATGACGAAGTAAAGTTGCCAATGAAAGAGAAAAGAGGATGGAGCGCGAGTGACTGAGAGATGTACAAGAGGAAGAGGCAGGAGGTCAAGAGAAAGATGCAGGGGCTTATTTAAAGAGATAGAGAGGGAGGGGGGCTGGGGACAAAATGAGAGTTGGGGTAAGCGAACATCAGCAGACTTCAGGGAGAACACGAAAAATGTATTGGAAGGAGGTAATCATTAGCGTGAGATGTATGTATGATATGTAATATTGAGTAAACTCTTAACCTGACGCTTATGGGTCACGTCTTTAACAAGGTTACTCCATCATACCCAAGGGTCGCTGAAGCTGTTGGACCACATACCGCTGAGTTCACAGACACAGAAAAAGTTTGTCCAATGACAGAGGCACGTAATTCCGTGACGGTGACTGGCAGTACTACGGTTAGAATCGCCCGTGACCTGAATTTTGTTAGCAGGGGGAAGGCACGGCACATTATGGGGAGGGGGAGTACATCAGAGGAAGCTCGAGCGGAAGGTGTCCTGCGTGGGAGGGAAACAGCTGCTCGGTAACTGACATCCTGGACAAATTGGGGATGTGACCTGTGCTTTATTCATAGATAATACTGTCACACCTTATCTGAATGTAATCTGTCCAGGTAATCCTCGAACACGACGGGGCGACCCGTGGGTATAATTGCGGTGAAGCTGCGTTAGGCAAAGCTGGAAACGTCTACCACTCGAATATATCCCATTATCATATCCTCTCTCCCTCCATTTTCAACTCATTCGCATCCAAATAGACGTGCTTAGATAAGGCCGTGGTGGACGATTCCCTGGATCAAGAAATAAGCTGGTAAGTAAATACGGAGAGAATGGCTGAATAAGAGGATGTGAATGAGGTGCTGGGGGAACAGATGATGTAGAGTAGAGCTGGGGAGTGGAAAAGCTGAGGGCACTAGGGTGTAAACGAAAGAGCCACAAATATCAAGACCTGATGATGGTGTATGGCGAGGATGATGTATGCTACAGGAGGGTACTGGTAGCCTTAGTGTGTTATCTATGTAGATGAAGAAAGGAGTGCATGAGAGTCACTTGCAGACTCTGCAGCGGGAGGAAGGTGTTATATGACCCATCCTCGCATAGTTAGAAAAAAAAAAGACACAAACAATACTCTGTCTTAAGAAAAAAAAGTGATAATTCTGATCGTGACTGTTAACATTCTCTGAAGATGGGAATGAATTCCTTAAGGATATTTCTATCTTACAACAAATCCCAGAGTCTGGTGAGACGAACAATTCTGGACGCGTGTCATCTGTCAAAATTAAGATACAGGGGAAAATGTGCTCCACGAAATTACTACAACACAAACGTTATCTTGTTTTCTGTCGAGCTGTGAGCTGCCTAGGAATACAGATCTGTGTTTGTTTCTCTCGTATATTATTCCACACCTTCAAGTATAACAATAAAACTTCTCTGGCACTTCCCCACCATTTTTTGCCCACGACAACAGGTGTATATAATATCAAACATCATCAACATATGTCTTGGTTGGATACGCTGTGTATAGCCTATCAACTGCCAGGGTCATTAAGACCGTCACCCCAAACAACATCCACCAACAGTAAGATCTCTAAAACCTTCTTCTGGTGTTACTTTCTTCGCCCACTCACACTTTCGCTACGTATATGGCTCACGACAAATCTAGCAAGCACTGACATTATTACAAAAAAAAAAAAATTGGACTTTCAACTATATGAAAATGTTTGATTCTGAATTGAGTATTAAACATTCAAAATGTTGCAGTCGATGTTCTTAAACATCCCTTTCCCAGGGCCTTGTCGAAGCCTCGTCAAATGTTCAATGCCCTCTCCTCTAACACTCAGGATCTACTGAAAAATAAACAATCATATCTTCGGGAGTATTCCTAACCCACCCACCCGTCCGTTGTCCTGGTCGTCCCACTTCAGGTGAATGTCAGGCTAGAGACCCCGGCGTGGCAGGCTACACTTAACCCAGGTCCTCCTCCGGCAGATGACGGACTGTGTGGATGAACCGAACTGAGTGGCGCCCTTCTGTTCACCAACAGTGAGCACGATGGGACGAACTTTGGGTTTATATACTATAATGGTCAGGTCTTTGGCCTGAACATTTAAGGGCCATCATACCCTGCAGGGGTCGTGCTATTGTGCTCATACGAAACTCTGCCGAGGACATGCCCACCTTCGGTTACCTACCAACCTGCCAGGTTATCGGTGACGAGGCGGGTTAGAGTCGAGGAAAACCTTCATCCAATTACTCAGTCGTTCATTCATAATATTTACTCCCTCACTGCAACACCTCATATACATACAAGTTCCCAAACTCTATCCTCCACCTTCAGTCATCTTCCCCCAGTGTATGTAGTCCTACCTATATACAGTCATAAATGTATGTAGTCCTACCTATATACAGTCATAAAGACAAAAAAAAAAGTGACTGTCGTAAGATCACAACACTGGAGGAGAAATTAGAAAAAAGAAATGTCTTCCAAATGGAAAGTAACCGCATCAGCAGCAGCAGCAGCAGCAGCAGCTTCTCCTTCTTTCTCCTCCCCACCAGTAGCTGAGGGGCTCGACACCCCCACCAGTGTAGCAGCCTTCCACAGAGCGCCCCTGTGGAATTCTCCAATTCAAAGCTGCCGCACCTTTTGAAGTGGGAGTCGAAAAAAGGGAGATTTTAATAAAATTATCGACGTGGGACTGAAGAGTTGGCGCGAAAAATGTTGAAGGAGGGATTGAGGACGGGAAAAGGCGTGATTGCGTCGCCATTGTGTAAAAAAATGTTAATATTAAGAGGGGGGAGGCTTAAGACCTCCCAGGGGATCCCTCCTCTCTCGGGACGGGTTGAAGCCGCCTCCACGGACCAGAACCCCTTGCTTCTTGACTCGGTTACACCCGGACGCAAACATATCCTCGCCATCAACAACACAGACATTAGCATTAGCAACAGTATTCACAGGATCATAATTACAGCATTGATCACATGGCCATAATTACAGTATTATTTGCATGATCATAATTACAAGTATTATCTACATGATCATTATCATCGTATTATTTACATGATCATAATCACCGTATCTATTTACATGATCAGTATCACCGTATCATTTAATGTTACATATGCCATGATCATTGACGACATTAATTAGGTCTTTGATGCAGTTATTCCACACTGATCTTAACAATCATCAATACAAACGGTCAACACGAATCGCAAATCACTACAATTATCACCATCAACAGTACTGACGTCACTAACACGATCTATCATTATCTCACTCACCTCTTACCAATACTATCAACAATACTATCATCATCAATACCGTCCCTAATGTTCACCACTCCTTGAGACACCACCCGACACAAACACTGTGCTACACAGTGTCAGTCAGTTCAGCTCTCGAGGTAGAGCGGTGCCACCCTATGATGGCGAGATCACAGACTTGAACCATGAGGGCAGTTCTCAAAGCCGAAACCATATTCTATTCCTAAAATATATAATATTTTCAACGACACTCAATATGCATGCAACATCGCAATGACGTATGTCTGATATGCGTGATATACACACTGTCTTTCAGTGAACCCTTACCACACGTAAACACGGGTTATTGCAACTCGGTCCACAAAACACACACTTTAACACACACACACACAACTCTTGACATGTAACCCACACGAAAGTTATTGTAAATCGCATATTTCCTTATTCAACACACATAAAATCCTTTTTAACGAATGTCTTCCCAGCGATGAGTCCAGAAAGGTGACCATCGCCCACGGAGGGCTGAATGGTTCCCAAGGTCCGCTTGACTGACAATGTTCCCAAATATGAATATTTCTCCATCCATTTCTGTCATGTCGCTGTCTCATTTCCAAACTCTCCTCTGTCTACTTCCTCTACTGTTATCTCTTAAACCCAAATGTCCAAGGCTGCCTCTTCCTTTTCACCTATAAATTCTCGAACTTTATGATCTCTACTATCGTTTCAGCTCCAGAGATGGTTTAATGAACATAGAAATACACTGCTCGCTTCTCAGACCTTGACTCTCGCAACACTGAAACCATCAGGCTCAAAAAGTTTCAGCCCTCGAGCAGCTTTGTTTTGATGTCTCGTACTTCCCTCGGCAATTATTTCACCTATGCACACCCCTTCTCTTCACACCCACGCAAGAGATTCAATGTTCACCAGAGAATGGCTCGGCTCTACTCGTGACGAACCTGTCGGAGTCGAGGCACCTTACTCTTCCCTCCTTCATGAGAAGCAAACATCCAACACGAGTTGCTGATCGTCATGACCACGTGGTCCTCCAATGCTATTGACCTTTATACACTGCTGCCTCCCTTGCCGTCTTCCGACTGCAACCTTATCGCCTCCATCTGGGCACGTCCACCCCTAAACCCATCGCAAAATGCCAGCTTAGGCATCTGGGAAGATTAGATTTTCTTCCTTGCACGCAGCTTTTATACTTTCTTTCCTTGGGGCCACTTCTGGCTTGCTGGCCAGGATGTTTCCCCAACTGTGATGACCATATAAAAAAGTTCAGCTTGGCAGGGATGGAGTCCTACAACCCTACTGTTTTCCCCCCCCAATTCATAGTTTGGTCATTCATCAGGGACAGCGCATGTAAGGCCATGAAACTCTTGCCCTCTCCCGAGTCTCACTCTGCCTTGACTGCTGCTAGGAATAATTGTGAAGCTCTTCATCAGCGAGTCGGTCAAGTGAGTGCTCACGAAATGAAAGTGTGCGATCTGACCTCTTCTTCAAATGACAAGTCTTCCGGATCCTTCTCCAACAGAATCTCCAATAACGTCGGTAATTCAATCTCTCCTCCTCTTTTCCCAAATTATAAAGACGCCCCTTTTCGGCATTCTACTTTCCTTTAACTCTACTTTGGATAATTCCATATTCAGTTTCTCCCTTCCCTCACTCCCATTAAGCATACGCCCTCACCTAATACTTTCTGTAAGCAATGTTCCCCGAGCACTCTCATACCTCCAAGTGGGCACGGCCTGTGGTCCGCATGGTCATGCCTCGTCGCGTGTCCTAAATAAATGCGTCTCACTTCTGCGGTATCCAGTCTTCAAGTCTCTCCTTAACTCTCACTTTCTTCAAGACTTAGGATTTTCATTCCCTTCTGTCAGATCGCCAATACGTCTCACAGGAATTCTGGTGAATTTTCCGTCTTGACCCTCAACATCCCCAGAGCATCAGACTGGCCATGGAGTAATCCTCTGCTTTATAAACTTCCTCCTTTTGGATTCTTTGCTTCTCACTGTTCCCTGAAGTATAGCTTCCTCCCTAGTTGGTCCACAGCGGCGGTCTTTCATGAAACCACTCCTCCTCCTTATCCTACCAAGGATAGTGTTCCACAGTGCTCTGTCTTATCGCCTATTCTCTTCTCCCTATCAACGATCCTTTCTTTTCGAGCTTTAACTTCATGTACCCTTACATCGATGTTTCCACTCCAGTTACTTTAACGCACTTTCACTTCGTTGCTGACTTTAATGTTCGTTCCTTCCCTTGTGCTGAACGCGTCTCTTCTCTTGACTCAGGCATTTGCAACATCTCGGTATGGGGAAGCAGTAACATTTTTAAATTCTACAGACAAAAAAAAAAAATCTCCCTTTCTAAGTTTCACTCTTTTTCCACCGTTAACTTTTAAGACACTAACAATTCAACCCTACAGTCACAAATGTGTCGGGCATAACCATAATAAGATATCCTCTGCTCTATCCTGGAAACACCATATAAAGAACGTTACAAAACCTAGTTCCCAATAGCTGGAAATGTTGTGCAGGTACCATAATTATTTCTCTTGAGAGCAGCTATTCCTTTTTTTTGCTCCAGTATGGGGTACTGCTTCCTCATCTGTGGTGCTCCTCCTCCTCCTCCTCCTTCTTTCACCTCATCAGTTCTCCTGCTATCTCCTCTCCTTCAACCGACCCTTCCCGTCCAACAGGATGTTGCAGCCCCTCTCCCTGTTTTACAGGTATCATTTAGAACAATGTTCTCGTAAGCTGTGTGCTCTTGTCCCTGTCAATAAGGCTTGGACCCGTAGCACACCCACGGCTGCCGCTTCCCATACATTCTGTGATGAGACCTACCACACGAGGATTAACCTTTAGGAGACCTCTGTATTCGAAACGGTGAAACTAAGGAATTCGCTTCCTTCTATCGTTTGTCCCTCTTCCTACAACTTTTAAAGAGTCATTCCTGCTAACACCTAAGACGATATAAAGTCTTTTTTCTCTCTCTCTCTCGTTTACCTCCATACACGATGACCATTACTGGGATATGATTCTGCAAGCGCCATGTGTCAAAAAAAATGATAAATATGAATTAGGCGTGATGGACAATGAGATTCGCAGCTACCCTGGCGCAAGCTGAGGTCCTCTCATTCTAATATTTGCAATCCGCTTTGCGAGGTTTTCTTCACACAATCAATACTCCGGGACACAGTGCTCATCGAAACGTTTTCTATTTCATTTAAAGCAGCGAGATATTTCGATTAAACTAAGGTGACAATTACGAATCTTTTAGATTATCATATTCACACAGGCAGCATAACGTACGCTATCAGCTTCTGTACACTCAAACTGACCATCACACCGTGCACCTCCCACAAAGAAAACAGACCTCTGCCAAAATGGGAGACGCCAGAGGTCATTCATGAAGTGCTGAATAAGAGATTGAAAAAGGGCGTTTCTCCGCTCATATTTCCGTTTTAAGAGAGATGCGAGTGTCTGTGCTTATATCAACACACCTGCTGCACGCCTGGAGGATTCTTAATTCCCCAGACTTTAATGTCATGGCCCTTTTGCCACGAACATTCTGCCCACATAAGAAAAGCAACAGAAAGATAACGGGGGAAATTCCTCAATAACCAACAACACCAACAACAGTAGAAATCTTTTACACCTTCGGGTGTGACGGATAATGATAAGAAGAACGCACACATACACTCACCATGTATAAGGTCCACGTGACTTCAGCCAAACACGAGTTACGCATATCAGACGAGGAATTCACGTCTTCAGCTTTTGAATCTTTCTGACCCAATTACTGAATACATGAAACCCAGTAATCTCTATATGATGTTATGACTCTCAAAAACTGGGTTTTGAAATACGGGCAAAAATGAAAGGTATGAGAAGCAATCGACCTTATCTTCATCTTTTGGAGCAATAATACGACATATTCTCATAAATTAAGTCAGTGATTTCATCACACTGCCTCGGTTCAATCCTTTGGCAGAATAACGTTCTCTGACCACCACCACCATCTCCGACTTCCACCACAAGATTAACATGACCTCTGATCCACACCACCTCAGATCAACATCATGACCTATGACCCACACCACCAGCCCACCCCACTGTTGCCAGACCACATCACGATCATTAATCCTACAATATCATAACGAAGACCTCTGGAAGACGACACGATAACTCACTCTACCACACCTGGCCCACAGTCCCACGTTATTAACACAGCCGTTGACGAACAGTATGACTGGCCTCCCTGACCTACAGGACAATAACAACCACCACAACAACCTCACTACGACACACAACCCCAGCACAACCTCCGGCCCTACAACACCAACAGTGGCCAAGTGGCCCGATAAGTGGTCCGGGCCCCCATCCAAGATACTCGGTCGCGATTGGCTCCCTTCATTATCTTTATTAGGTCAAGCGAGGGTTCCCCTGGACGAGGAGTTCGCCTCATTACCTTTATATCATGAGAAGCAGCGCGGGAGACGGAGGAGACCTCGTTCCGGCTCATGTTCCGGGGTGTTTTGCCCTGGGATGACGTATACATCAAGGAGGTTATTGCCTTCCAGACTTTTACTGGCACGCTCAATACCCGATACACACACACACACACACACACACACACACATACATGCAACTAATATCAGCCGTCATCCACCACTAGCCTATCCCCACTCCATCTCAATTTACTGGCCACCGTCCACCACTAGCCTATGCCCGCTCCACCTCAATTTACTGGCCACCGTCCAACACTAGCCTATCCCCGCTCCACCTCATTCTACTGACCACCGTCCACAACTAGCCTATCCCCGCTCCACCTCACTCTACTAGCCACCGTCCACCACTAGCCTATCCCAACTCCACCTCAATTTACTGGCCACCGTCCACCACTAGCCTATCCCCGCTCCACCTTACACTACTGGCCATCTTCCACCACTAGCCTTTCCCCGCTCCACCTTACACTACTGACCACCGTCCACCACTAGCCTATCCCCGCTCCACCTCACACTACTGGCCACCGTCTACCACTAGCCTGTCCCCGCTCCACCTCACTCTATTGGCCACCGTCCATCACTAGCCCGTCTCCGCCCAGCTTCACACTACAGATATTGGCCGTCGCCCACAAGTAGCCCATCCTCGTAAACCATCTTAATAACAACACACTAACATTGCCCAACCCTTGTCCTGTATAGCTCCGTGATCTTGGAAATGGTCAACATTAATCGGTTGTCCTTGATGGAGTGGAAGCGAAAGAGGAAAACGTAATATTTCCCGCGGATGAAAATGTTTATCCTACGAGCCTCAACTCATTTCCATATTTGCATGGAACCCTGAAAGTACGAAATATGTGAACTAAATCCATCATATTACACACACACACAAACACACACACACACACACACACACACACACACACAAACCCTGGCCGGAACTCTTACATTAGACCAAAACTTAGAACGTGGCTCTCAAGTTTGGTCACCGCACTTGAAGAAGCACAAAGAGCTAATAGAGAAGGTCCGGACGAGGGCAGAAAAGATGGTACCAAAATCACAAGATAGTCGAGTCCCGGGGAAAGGTTAGAGGCTTTAAATTTGTCCACTATGGTACACGACAAGAGTCAAGGGTCACCCACTCACAACATTTCAAAATCTCTGATCAGTCTGACGATGTCAACAGTGGTCAGTTCTTCGAAAGATGAAAGACAAGGATGGAGGAACCAGAGGACATATCATGATATTGAGCAAGATACTTGCCACAACAGATGTAAAGAAGCACTCTGATGACACACGAGTGACGGATGATGAACTGGGTTATGAGAAGGTGAATTGGGAAAGCGTACGGTAGTATGACAAGTTGTATGACTGCGGATAAATGCTCAAAGAGACGAGGCCCCACGAGTTCAGAACACGTAGACAATAGACAATCATGAATACATCAACGCAAACA
>JAUUDZ010459910.1:0-23515 GCA_032361705.1 Panulirus versicolor | reverse complement strand
ATATCCAAAAACCTGAGCTTTTCAATGGAGTTCCCTGATGAGCAGCTCCTTCTACCATTTCAGTCTCTTCCTATGTCACCTCCTACAAAGCTTAGTGTGAAATTCCTCTTACTGTATGTCACAAGCAGATGAATTTACAATCACTTCACAGCACCCTGACAGTACCTGGAGCAACAACAAACTTGCAACACTGCATCATTCAGCTAGAAACACTCATTCAAAACTGCAAATCTGAATAATGAAATCTACCTTCACTCTCTTAAGCCCTTACAGATATAAATTCAAACTGCATCCTTGTATCACCCTGATATGGTCAACCACCCACACTCAGCAAAACTCCAACCACACAGGGCTTCATATATATCAAACACAACATTCATTCCCCCACACCGCAAACAACACACAGGCCACAAACAAAGTTAACACCGAACACTCCTGGTATCAGATTTGGACCAGAAAAAGAATCCCTTAGTATCCCTCAGCAAATGATTCACCCACTCCATTCTTAACTATGCCTCACCATCCTAGTTGTCCACTCTGTATAAAGTAAGTATAACAAAGCAGCAGATTACACAAAACAGAGAACTCAGAACACTCAGTGGCTTATTAGCAACCACAAACATTTAATACATACACATTAGAACAAATTTGATTTGAGTACAATCTTACCTCAGAATGCCTGACACTCATTTCTCTGCAACAGTGCAAGACTACTACCATAAGCATTCCATAGCCAACCACCATCCTCCAAGTAGAAACGAAAAGCTTACCCCTGCCTCAGTCTTCAACAACAGATTTCCCCTCGCTCAATAAACACAACACTGACAAAACTTAAGCACACCATAATGACCTGATAAGCACTAAATAACTGCCCTCTCAGCTTATGCTTGAATACCACTCCCACAGACCTACTCCCATCTGAAACTACACTCTCCAGGCACATATAAGCTACCATTGTCTGTGTTCTGGACATCAGTAGTAAAAACTCTGATTCAACAAATCACATGACCCCTCATGCCCAAGATGCAGCTTTCACACTGAAGATAATGGACAATTACTCACTTGTCTTTTACTCATCCCACAAGGGCAAACACACATAACATCACCACACCTCTTTACCTGTGGTCCTGTCTGATGGATGAGGCTGACTTCCTGAGTGCTGCAGAAGCCCCAGTGAAGGGGAACCTGGGGCAGGAATGTACTGAAAAGGTAAAGGTTTTTATTTTTATTTTCATATATCCGAAAGAACCCCTTTCATGGGGCTCCTGCAGCTTTGAAGCTAGCAGGGAAATTATGGACTCCTTTGGGATGAGATGGTCGTTGACAAGATGATTTAGCTTCATTGGAGACAACTTCTCACACACTGTGTAACCACTTATAGAAGTAATCCAATAACTCTATATATAGTATATATAGATGTTACTGAAGTCTGGCAAATGAAGTGTACACTGCAAGTGAAAAGTTACCTTGGAGGAAAAAACAATCCAAAGGAGTCCACATCTTCCTGATGTTGGAAGTAGCATACTGTATGGCATATAGCATATTTATCATTCACTCAGAAATCTGAGATGAGCAGTCGGTGGATATGCATTTTATACCTTCCAGTGCCCTGAGACTTAGCAAGGGGATGAGAATTATGCATTTGGCAGCTCAGTCCCCGGAATGTCTATGTCCAAACTTCAATTTTAACCATTTTGAAGCAAAAGACACAGTAAAAGCATGTTGCTTTTTTACACTGGGATGGTAAAAGAGATTAATATAATTTCTTGTGTGATTCATCTGTCACATCACTGGGGTTCAGGTAGGCCTGGGAGTGCCTGCCCTGGTGTCGCTTGATGATAGCGTGACCTCGCTGCAAAATCTTCATTTTCTTCAGTCAGTTGGTTGGCAGTAACCTCGACTCCAGGGTGTAGAGGGGTGACTACTACTTGATCATATTCTGCCGGGCTCTGCCTGCTCAAGGTTAGAGGATAAAAGAAAGGTGCATCTTAGAACTTGAAGTCCAAGAGATGTAAGATTCATAAAACAAAAGCATAAATCTTTGTATCCCTAATTACTCTGGGGACTCTTTCTGAAAGGGTCCTGGTGTTATTGCAGGAGCCTCTGTATAATGGCTCCTGCATCTCCAAGGCTTTACTACCCTCAGTAACAAGGATGGGATGGACTCTTTGAAAGCAAGAAGTTCTTTGGTGAGACCGTACTCTTTTTTTGTCAAATGATGATAATGCAGCCTTACCAAAAGTGACTTTTCACTTGCAATGTAATCTCAAGTAGACGAAGTCCATTAACAGTATAATCAACATATAAAACTACACTCTTCTGCCACGTATGAGTTACACTTTTGTACACCACCCATCTCTCCAACATCATAAACATCAATTCAGTACATAATCACAAGACCCTTCATGCCCAAGTTGCAATGCCTGTAATGATGAGACTAAACACATAATCCTCAATTGTCCTGCACACACCCTACAAAGACAGTCACAAAATCTCTGCACTTCTTGATCTATGCCCTCCTGTGGATGTGGCTGGCTTCTTTGGCTTTATGAAAGCCCTCACAGAAAGTGTCCTTGGGCAGGAAGGTAAGGTATATTTATCTGCTTTTAATTACCTATTTGTACTATATGGGAAGGAAGTTTTACACTAATTGGATCCCATCTATTGAAAATTCTGTATTATCATATGACTTTTTAAATTTATGTATGCTGGCTGCATTAACTAAATCCTCAGTCATTCTATTTATTTCATCCATTTCTCTTATGCTTTATAGTAAAAGCACTTCTTTACTTCTTTTTTAATAATTGGACATGCACACGATTGGAGCATGAACATGCAGGAGGGTGAAAGGGATAGAAGGAACTGGAATGGTGTGTTATACAGGGGTCAACATGCTATCAGTGGACTGAATCAGGGCATGTGAAGCATCAGGGGGTAAATGAGACGAAGGTCTGTGTAGCTTGGTTATGGATAGGGAGCTGTAGTTTTATTGCATTACACATGACAGCTAGAGAATGGATGTGAGCAGATGTGGTCTTTCTTCTGTTCCTGGCACTACCTTGCTGATGTAAAAAATGGTGATCAAGTGTGGGGAGGAAAAAAAAAGAAAAAAAAAATATATATATGAAAAAAAATGTATATAGACAGATAGATATAGTTACTCTCCTGCTGACAGTGGATTTACCTCAAAGACAAACTCTACTATGGAGTTCCCCAAGGAGTAGTTCTCCATTTGACCCTCCTCAATCTCTTCCTACGCATCCTCCCATTACCTCTAGCAAACCACAATATAAAGTCATATCACAACACTCTGACACCTCAGTAGAAAAGCAATCATGCTGCACTATATAACAGTTACAACGGTGGCTCACCAAGAACAACAATGGCTCACCCAGAACAGATCATCTGCATCTCCATAGGAGTCTTCAGTCACTCTTTTAATTCCAGATAAACATAAACTCATCATACACCCTCCACTCACCTTGACTCAATCACACCAACTGAATAAAACACCATGAATGTTGAGCATCACGTATGACATGAAAGAACCTACACTCCCCACACCAGAAACATCAACACAAAAGCCTCTCACAAACTAGATGCCCTCTGAACACTAACTGGCACCAGATTTGGATTAGAAAAAGAATCACTTAGCCCCATAACATTTTCCACAAACAATTCATCTGCTCTACTCTAAACCACACCTCACCTGCCTGTCTTCCATCCTTTCAAAAGCAAATACCTATTTTTATGAATAAAGCTGCACAACATACAAACTAGAGCATTCAGAACAATCACTGGCTGCCTTGTAACCATAACCACTCACTCCCTACACAATGAAATAGAAATCTTCCCAATACAATCCCACCAGATATAACACTTATTAAACACATACACTCTGAAACAACCCAAAAGCACAAAACAATTGCTCTCTCAACTCAGTTTGGGACTCCACCCAACTTGACATACACATTCCCCAGGCAGAAACAAGTCACACTTTCCCGTTTTCACTGTCGCTACCAACCATCCCTATCTTACTATAAACACCAAATCAACACATCGTAGATCCCTACTTGCTTAAGATGTAACAACCACAATGAAAACATTGAACCCTTACTGCTCGGATGCCCAGCACTCTCTCCACATAAATGCTCACATATTACTACATTTCATGACCTATGGTCCCACCCAGTGGACATGGCCAACTTCCTGAGTGCTGCAGAAGTTTAAAGATGGAAGGGACTCTTGGGGCTGGAAGTAAAAATATGTATAAACATATAAACAGACTACACTTATCCAGAAGGTACTAGATAATGGTAAATGAAAATTATTGTAGACTGTTTTTACTAATAATAATCAGTAATATACTGAAAGAGATAATAATTATGGTGAGAAAGTTAAGAAACTTATGTTTATTTATTTATCAGTCTATTTATATCTCTGATGCCAATTATTTATATATGCTGATATTTTTTTATATATATCTGAAGTTTTATGTTATGACAATAAAATGATTAGAGGTCTTAACTAAATTTTCAACTTATATGGGTCACTTGCCCCAAACTGCACTAATTAAATTGAAAATGTATCAACTTCTTTGGGAGGAATTTGCCCTTCTCTGAAAGTCCATCCTTTCACATTTACCTCTTAATATCAACATCTCTTAGCATTTTCTTTTCTGTTTCACTTTCATGTCAGAAAATGAAAGTGCACTGTCTCCCTTTCACAGGGAAGTGATGGTACAGAGCCTGTCATTTTCTACATCCCATAAAATTTGATTGCAGGGCTTACAACATAAGCTTGGTTTAATCCTTCACGTGCATAACTGATTAAGTGTCAGTTCACAAAAAGCGTCATTTGTTCAGCAAAAAATTAAATGTTCAGCAAAAAATGAAATTTATACATAAGATTTTCTACTGCATTTTCATCATGAACTTTTGACATATTTTCCTTGTGGCCTGACTTTAAGATGGCACCAAACAGCTGACTGAATGTATACAAACAGAGCAGCAGTCATCACAGTCCCATATCTGCCAATAGAAGAATATGAAATATAACCCAGAAATTGTCTACAAACAGAAAAAAATCTCTTAAAGCATTGTTCAAGTGGTCTGCTTAATGAAAAATGAAGATTGGGATGATATGCACCCACATATATACATTGTAGCAGCTCTTACAAAAATAAAGCTTGCATTGGTACATTAGGTCATAGATAATATAATACTGACTACATATGCCAAGTATAACTTACAGAAACAAGATTAATTGCAAAAATAATTTTAATTCACATACTGTACCTACTTACATCAGCTGTCACTGCCTGCCACCAACAAACCAAGAATATATGCAGTAGCTGAACAGATAGCGGCATGTACAGGCATATGGTAGGGATTTAAAGGATGAGAGAAAATGCCAGCACATTGCCTCCAGGGAAAAATTTTACTAGCGACCATGGAATATATCTGCTTGTCATGCTTGATTATCATAAATGTCAGAGTGGGTATACCTTCATGTTGCACCTAGAGGGTAAAAGCCTAATATAAGTTCTAGGCTGCTAATAATCTGCATATAGGAATTCAACAAATAAATTCAATGACATGGGTAACTCCAGACTAACATACCCAATGCAAGTAAGGAACTTGTTTTTGAGCCATCGGAGGAAGACAAATTCTGTGGCTATTCCAGGAGGGCCACCAGGTGCTGCTTGTCCAATATACACATACAGAAGAAGCATAGTCAGTAGGGTGACAAGGCCGTATGCCCAATGAACACATAGCATCATTGCAAGCTTCACACCTACCTGCAATTATCAGGCAGAGCTATTTTATTGATGTAACTTAAAAAACAGTACTAAGGATTGTATACTGTATATAATGAACAACAAGGATCAAGTACACAGTTTATCTCAGAAAACAGTGGGGTGTAAGATTAAGTTTCATATGCTCAAGAAATGGTGGTTTGAAAAATTAAGTTCATTGTACAATTCAAGTATACTTTATCTTTTTTATCATATTTTCAGCAGTCTAGTCTAAATTATTAACAATCTTTGTAAAGGAAAATGAGTCTTGACCAAACAGTAAATAATAAGATTTGAAATAACCTGTAACAATCTGAATTCATGAGACACATACAATGCTTAGTGATAAAATTCACGTATTCATAATCTTTTACTCCTCATTTAAATGGGTTAATTCAAGGGCATACGATCTTAAAGCTTTATCTATACCCATTCCCAACTTTAGCTCAGTCAAACAATGTAAATCTTCCACAATAAATACCTCAGGGCATCATATTAATTGCTGTATATTTAATTATGAGAGCCTTGTATGGTATATCTGGTACCCTTCCAGCCCAGCATACAATGTATGGTATTTCTGTACCCTTCAAGACTTGCATACAAAACTTTCATCGGTGCAATTACTTATCTCTCTCTCTTTGAGGTAGGTACTTTCTCAGTGAAATCACATTATTTGATTAAAGAATGAGTGGAGTGATGATGGAATTTTTCATCATACTGTACATGATAGTAAGGTGAATATGAAAATGTTTTGTACTGTTCAATAATAAAGAATAAACTTGAAATGCTGTATAATATGGTCACCATCTGAACTGTTCAGTATTAAAGAATAAACTTGAAATGCTGTATAATATGGTCACCATCTGAATAAGGAGAAATTAACAAATTAGAAAGAATTCAGAAGCACTTCAAATGTAAAACTGAAGGAGTGAAACATTGATCAACATGATAAGTCAAAAGAACTCATACCCCATAGCATAGGAGGATGAGATATGTGATAATCTCGTAGCAGAAAATTGAGGGTATCAAAAACTTGTTTGCACTAAAAACTTCTCTCCAAAGAAGAAACAGAGTAATTTGATCTTGCAGTAATGCTTTAGAATATACTAACAGGTTATATCTATTTATTTACTATACTTAGTCGCTGTTTCCTGTGTTAGTGAGGTAGTGCAGGAAACAGACAAAAGAATGGCCCAACCCACCCACATACACATGTATATAAGTAAAAGCCCACACACGCACATATGCAAACCTATACATTTCAACATATACATACATATACATACACAGACATATACATATATACACATGTGCATATTCATACTTGGAAGGCTCTAAGTGAAATAAGAAATCTGCAAGGGATAAGCACAGAAATATTGAAAAACCTTGATGACTGGCAAAAACAGTTCTAGATATACCCGGGATTGATATTTATGTAATGTGTGTGCCTGGAGACGATATGTGCAGTAAGTCATTCAGTAAACAATGCACACCATGATGATGACAAAATCTCATTCTATGTACTTGTAGCCAGGTACACTCCGTGTTTCTCTCTTGATATGTATGTTATGGGTGCTGGACTCCACCTGCATGTGGTGAAGTCTTCACTTTTTCAATTCTTAATGATCAGGAGCATATCATTGACCACTTTACTCATATTCCAGACCGTCATGAGTGAAAATTCACCTTTAGCAAAGTTGTATCATTATCAGTGGATGAAAAGGGGTGTAGTTTTGATGAGGAACTTATCACTCCAAAGGAGTCTGTCATCTCCTGACAAGCACTGTACATCTACACAACTCATTTTTACTCTCTCTTTCTCTCTCCTATTTTTCATCGTAAACCTTTAAATGCAACTTGAAAGAATTCAACTAGCTTATGCTTTTTACTATCTGGTATAAGGTGTGAAGAATCTGAGGAATCCACCTGTCTTTGCTGCTAATGAGAGGGAGGGCTACAGCACTAACAGTGCTCCTCTCGGGCCTTTGCTTCTGTGACAATATGAATTTCT
Organism: Panulirus versicolor; assembly: GCA_032361705.1. NCBI lineage: Eukaryota > Metazoa > Arthropoda > Malacostraca > Decapoda > Palinuridae > Panulirus > Panulirus versicolor. The sequence goes on along the minus strand of JAUUDZ010459910.1, from coordinate 15,707 downwards.
CCTTCTCTAGAGTTCTTAATCTTTTTGCTAACCTTTCTTCTGCTAAACATCATTTAGTGGGTACCTCTCATGATACAGCATCTGACTACTTTCAGAGACTCAACTGTCTAATGATATTTTCAGTGATCCCTTTCATGTCATCTATTCTGCTTCATAGGAGGGGACTGTATATATTCCAAGAACAAAAAAATCTGTTGCATGCTTCATGTACTTTGAATCTCCAAACATCGATATCATCTGGCTTGAGATCTGTTTCTCAATTACAACAGTTTACCTCTGTTCTTGCTGCTTACTTAACTCTCACAAATTATCCTTTCCATAAGACTGACATCCTTTCATCCTTAAGCTGAGGTTCTTCACATAGCAGATTTCAAAATCCATCATAGGGAGCAGTTGAAATCCTTCTGCACAGATTGTGTGTCTGTGTTTTTTTTTTGGGGGGAGTTAGAGGTCCTCATTTTTTCAGTTCTTAATGATCAGAAGCTTATCATTGACCATTTTACTCATATTCCAGACCATCACAGCCACACTCCCAAAACTCTGGATCTGCCTTACATCTCCAGTCCTTCTCGCTATAGCCACACAACTGCTCAGTTTCCTTTATCTTGCTGCACTTTTGTAAATATTGTACCTCCTTATTAGCATTAGCCACATTTTATCAAGCTCCCCCATTTGAATGTCCAAACTGACACTTCAGTAGTTCTGAGTCCCCAATGCTTGAATACCTTTTTATATTGGGGCGATACCATGGCTTTTGTATTGGTGACAACTACTTGTCACTTTTGTACATGGAGAGGATATTTCTTCATTAGTCAGATTTTTAACTCAGAACAAATTGGAAAAGAAATCCCTCTCATCACCGAAGTTAATTGTAATGCAGTGGTGGTTACTGCACTACCCAAGGTGAATGGAATAATTTTGTGACAAATATTGCTAAAAGTTGCTTTCAGATCCTGGAATGAGTGAGAGGTATATGACTTCTGGCATTCTCTTTGATTTGTCCTTAACCACGATTATTTGAAAGATATACTTACCAATTGGTACCTTGTCTCCTGAACTTTTTATGCCATCAAGTAGCCATTTAAACCTTTGTAAACTGCCACCAACCACCATCTCATTGCTTATTTTATTTCAACTAACCACCACCCTAACACTTAACCAGTCCTTACAGCCTTCATCCTTTTTAACTAACTTTTTGCCCAATTTTTGTCATGGCCATTGGTTACTCTAGGGGAAGAGCAATTATTTGAAACATATGGTTTTGCAGGAATCCTTAAAGACATCCCATGCATATACAAAAGTAATTCTGGTATTTGTTGTAACTGTGTAGGTAGATATAAATCCGGTGTCAAAAACTGCATCAAGTTGAAAAGAGAATTTGCAGAAGCAAGGAGAGAGATGTAAATGAAACCTTTCCTAAAAGATCCTTTGATGTTGCATTAAAGAGCTTTGGTTCTATGCCCAAGGAATGCTCATCAATGGCCTCTGAGAGACTAGAATCACCTGCTTCTACTTTAGAATGACATGAAAAATAAAGAAAATATAAAGACTATATTTCAGAACCCATTGGTCATGATTAATTAGGGAGAAGGAGCCTTTGGATGGTGGCATGGGATTTTCATCCCAATCATCTATATTGCCTAGGAACTATCCTAAAGTGGTAAAGTCATCAGCAGACAAAACCAAAAGTTAGAGGAACTACATAGAATAAGGGGTTCTTAATTCTGTAAAATAATCAATTTTTCTTTATGTATTCAGGATGGGAACTCTATGAAAATACAGTCTCATATGGAAGATCTTAGATTTATTGAACAAAACCTCCCCAAAAACCATTAGTTTGCATTTAATCAAGGTAGGAATGAGAACCTGACCCTTGGATGTGCCTAAGTTTTATACATCCAACCCTACACCTGGTAATAAGGCTGAAGGAGGAGCTGACATTATTTAGAAAGTAGAAATCAGACTTGTTCCTTTGAGAACAACATTATAATTGACAGCATTCAGAGTACTGGTAATTCTGAAATCTGGAATTCCTTTCTGCTCCCTATATTTCCTTCTAGAAGGAGAGCTTATGCAAAATGATATTCAAGACCTATAAATTGAACTACTAAGCCCTGCTCTGCTTTGTTGACTTCAATGGAAGGTTATTGAACTTTGACAGATATTCTGAGTGATGGTAGCCCTATTTAGCAAAACAACACATTGGAAATCTTTTAGGAAATGACCTTTCCCTTTGTTTTGGTGATATTTTTCTAAGTTTTAAATGGTCTTTTGTTCACAGACTTCTTATTAGTGATCATTTTCCAATCTTACTGAGAAGACAGAATATTCTATGTCAAATAGCCCTCCTTGGTGGAAACTTTAGATGGGTAATTGGGATGGACATAAAACTAGAACATTATTATTCAATGAATCTTTTAATTACCAGTAGTTGAAGAAGCATATGATTATTATTTTTTTTCATGCAGCAGAGAATAGTATCCCTAAAATCAAAAGCAAATACCCAGAATCATTAGTTCCATGGAAAATTAAGGGATAATTACTTTTTGCTTAATAGTTTAATTAGTGTGAGAGTATGTGAAAAAAAAAAATCAGTGAAACTAAGAGGACATCTTGATTTTGTATAAGTATGTTGATGATATCATCTCCAGTGCCAAAACTGAAGAAGTTTCAAAGAGACTATAGAGATTGTTTGGAAAGTACTCTCCTACGTCTTTACCTTGCTGTATTAATCGACTTCTTTAAATAGATAACCCTTCTGCAATAGCTGATATTCTTCCCGAAAGTTTCTCATCAGTGTCTAGCATCAGCAGACATAGGGAGTTCCAATAAATTTGATAGAGATACCTTTCCCCTATTTTTCCTCCAATAAGGAAGAGAGGACCATAATGAGCCATTTCATGTAAAGTAAATGGTATAAGCTGTAGCAGACACTGATTCTGTTGCTTTAGGGGAGGATGAAGTACACTATGACTTGTTAAAACATCTACCCAAAGCCACCTTCAAATATTTATCAGCTTTGTTCAACCTAAGATGGATGCTTAGTGTACTCTCAAATAGTTGAAAGATTTCCATTATTCTTGGCATTCTTAAGCCAGGTAAAGACTTACCATTACATCAAGCTGTAGACCTGCACAGACTAATTCTCTTTGCAAATTCATGGAAAAAATCAATTTATAATCGATTGGTTTGTTGAAAGAAATAATTGTATTACTCCATTCTAGTATGGTTTTAGAAAATTTTTATCTATCACAGATCCCTGAATATGAATATCAAATGACTTGCAGAAAAGATAAGCTAATCATCACACAACAGTCATGTTCTAGCCTGTGAAATAACTCGGAGATATGGTATCATAGATTTATTCCACAAAATTGGTCTTTTTTTTTTGAGTTAGTATATTATACTTTATTCAACAGTCCATGAAAGACAGAAAAATAGAGGTGATAGTTGGTGGTGGTTATTCAAAAGAATTTACATGGAAGAACAGTATGTTTAGTGTTATACTATAAACTTCATTATTACCATATACAGTGTTGTAGACACCAATCTAGAGGATGTCGATTTATCCCTTTTTGATGATTTGGCTGTCATTTATATGTTATTATAACCTGAAGAGTAATGTTGAAGCAAATAACTGTGGCTTTAATGTTTCTGAACAAAAAGTTAAAGCTGTACATTTTACAAGATCAACTAAAGATCAGCAATTCCATATACATTACTGAGAGGCATTTCTTGTTCCACATAAAGAGGAGAAAATTGTTTAAGCATGTTTTTTGATAGGAGATTGACATGGGGCCCTCATGTTTAAAAACTTTAAAAGTAAATTGACAGTCACTAAACAAGTTGAAGTTAGTACCTCACTACACATTAGAAGCTGATAGAAAAACTATGCTGAGGTAATATGTGGACCAAACTGAACTCTTATTACTATCCTTATTTGTCAGCTATTGATGACATCCTAAATATGGTTACGTTATCCATAATATTGGTATTAGATTATGCATAGGAGCATTTAGATCCTCTAAAGCTGATACTCTGTATGAAGATTCTGGTGAGCTTATAAATTAGACATGAAGAACTTAGCTTAAAGTCTATCTCTCAAGATCTTCATTCACTCTCTCCAGCAGCCTCCAAATCAAGTCTGTTGCACCCTCAGTTTTCAAACACTTGTTTCTTTATCACTTTAACCAAAGAATTAAATAATCTATTTTTCCCCCTAAATTCAGATTTTTTTCCTGTTAAAAGGCCCTCATTCTTATCTTCCATATTCAAGAATTTGTGTTCTCTTTTCCCCTTGCTTTTTCTTCATCTCTATTTCTGGATTACTGAACTTCCATGAAATTTCCTTTCTTTCATCAAGCAGCTTTTTGTCACATATTTTCACTTGTTATTCATACAGTTTCACACCCCTTTGTTGGGAGCTTGTCCCAATGCTTTTCCCCCTCATGCATTCAAATCATCTCACCTTATCTTATGCTTATTTCATTGTTTAAATCATCAGGTACAATACAATCAAGAGATTCAAAGAGATGAAGTACTCACCCCCAGGAGGGATAGCCAGCGGTTACAGAGGTAAGAGTACCAATGTGTTGGTTTACCCGAGATACCCATCATTCCTGCAGGGCCTCCTGTGGAAGGCACCACTCCTTCACCTGTCACACCACTACCAATGCTCTCTTCTTCTGCTGGAGGAAAGACTGGTTGTAACAGACAGTGGGGAACAGTATTTGAATGATTCTTATCTAGTCTAAAAAAAAAAAGCTTGCTTTCTACCATAGTGGAGCTGTGTGGCCTAGTAAGAAGTTTTTATTAGTAGTAAAATGTATCTAGGGCAGCACATTATCACAAGCATACTAACAAAATGTCCTAATCAAAGTGCATTCAATCTTATTCCTGTCCCTTTTCCTCTTAATTTTAATACTGCACTTATTTTCGTTTATCCATCACCTCATATTCCTTTTCCTAGTCAGATATTCTGTTTCCAATCTTATTGAATATGGTTTTGTCAGATTTTATTTCCTGGATCAGTTTACCTGTCTTATTATCAAGATTTGAATTGCCTTCAAGCCAAAGTTCACACAGGGGCCCATAGAGGCATGCAGCACAGTTTTGCTGGGTTTACAGTTGTAATTCACATAAGAATGCCCAGATGGTGTATGTCGTTAGATTTGCAGTTCATGTTATGTGCAAAAATTTGATAAACAGCAACTGCAGAAGTTAGCTTCTTACAGTACTCTACTTTCTTTTCTACAATTAGGATTATCTTTCACCACTGATGGGATGCCACTGCCATCTCCTTAAGCAGCATAATATGTTAAATATGCTTTGTTTACCTCCTGAGGAAAAGTTGCACAGGACCCAGTATTGTTTTACACTAGCTATAGCTCAAGCGGCTGTGACATTGCATCTTCCTCTTCCAGTCAGTTCATGGAACCTTGGCATTTCCTTCCCTCATGCAGTGGCTCCACAGAATTTTAGTCCTGACTCTTCCTCCTAAGGTAGCACCTCAGGACCTTAGCAACCCCTCATCCTTCCTCTAGCAGTACCATAGGATTCTTACAATCCATCATCCCTCCTATAGCAACACCACAGGACCTCACCCATCATGCAGTAGCACCACATGACCTTGGTATTGTCTCTCCACTGCAGCAGCTGCACCATGGATTTCAGTCAGTACCCTCATTCTCCTGCAGCAGTACCTCAGGATTCTAAAAATGCCTTATGCCTTTTAAAGCAGCATCACAGAACCCAGGCAACTCCTCATCCCTCCTCCAGCAGCACCAAACAAAAAGATCCCAGTAATGTCTCATTCCTTCTCCAGCAGCATCATGGGATCTTGACAACATTTCTTGCTAGGATCCTATGGTGCAGTGGCAGGATGGATAAGGCATTGCTGGGATTCTCGAGAAGAGTGCAAAGCAAAGCATTTTGGTGAGAAAGTTGTAAATTATGAAAAACATAATGCTCTGTAAACCATTATTAGAAGTATAAGACATTCAAATGATTAACAAAATTGACCTAAAATGCACAGTGCCTAGCTGCATAAATTATGCAAATAGAATATTAGGATTCATAGCTAAATATATGTTGTAAAATGAAGGATACAGTATGCACTCTTTTATAGTGCACTGGTCAGACCTCATTTGGGACCTGTTGTTCAGTTTTGGTCAAAGATGATCAAAGATAAAGGAAATCATGAATGAATTCAGAGAAGGGCAACAAAACTAATCCTGGTTCTCAGAAATAAGCATCATAAGGAAAGATTCAGGGAGTGAAAGTTATTATCTATAGAAAAAAAAAAGTGCAGACTCCAAAAGTTTTAAACACACTAAATCATTTTAATATTATAACATGACAATTTCTAAGCATCAGATAGAGATTCAGCGAACAGAAAAAATGGTATGAAACCGAAAGGAAGGAGATAAATTACTAAAGTGGATAAAATTTTGTCCAGCTTTTGAATTGTGGAACTCTGGACCAGTTACAATAAAATGTCAGTTTAATGACTATATACATATAAGATAAAGTGAGACAAATACTTCATTAACTTCAGCTATTTGAAAAATGAGCCTGATCACGATGGAAAACAAATGTTTTAACTTATTTGAAACAAATTATCTAACCTTCATCGTTTCAGACTTGAACCTCTTTCCTGGAACATCCTGCTGCAGGTTTTGATTATGGCAGTTTTCACAATCAATATTTCCCATGAAATTTTCTAACTAAATGGTGTGCCTTCATAGCAGAAGCACGTTTAACACTTCAAACTATTCAATGTGGGTTGCATAGGGAACCTATTGGATCAACTATAGAAGTTTGAATGCTAAATTTCAAATTTTCTTATGTAATATTCTACTTAAAAATTAAGATAACTAAAAATCAATACAAATTTTTATAGGCCTTTAATTGTCATGCTTCTTATGATGCTTGTTGATAAAATATACAGACTTTGAAAGAACAATAAAAATACCTTGATTTTTTTTTTGAAAAACTGAGGTACTTAATTATCTTTGTTATACAATTGATGAATCAATCACAAAACTGAAAGAACAACACCTATCCCAAGCCCAGAAATGAACCCAAACAACTTCTGTCAACAAGAAAATATTATTGAATTCAGGAGCTCTAGAACAGTATAATCTTTACTGAGGAATATCAGGGACCTCAAGAATAATATTTCAAGTATATGTTAAACATTGACTCGACATGACAAGCAATGTGAGAGCTGCAGTGATTTGATACTACTACTTGTTTTTTGATGAAGGACAGCATCATCAGTGTTGATGATGAAAGAAAGGGAAAATCTATTATTATGCCAAATAGAAATCATTGTAAATTTTTTTGGACATTACTTTGGGGTCTGGAATACCATAAAATGGGCCCATTGGTGTGTTGCACTGGTTGCACTTCTCAAATGTTTTCCTGCCAGCTACTGTGCCAGAGGGAGCGACGTGTGGGTAAGTGCCTTTTACCTGATTTTCCTGTCTGTCACCAATAAGATGATGAATTCAGGATATTATGAATGTCATCCAGCAGACACCATCATCATGGACCATTAGGTCTCCTGCTATCTGTCCTTTTCATGTACTCCACTATTGCTGGAGCCTGAAAGGAGGAGTTGCAGGGGTCCTTGTGGTTCTGCTGCAAGAAAAAGGAGGAATTGCCAAGGACCCATGGTAATTTTGAAAGAAGAAAAAGTGATGCTGGGATCAAATGGATTTGCTAGGGGAACAAAAGGTAATATCAGAGCCCCATCATACTATGTCAGATGGGAGATGATGCCATAGTTTCAAGGAGTTCTTGCAAGAGGAAAGTGAAACTGAGTTCACTTGATGCTGCTGCTGGAGAAGGTGCCAGAGTCTAATTGGCATGTAAGGTTGATTTTATTCAGAGAGTTAGTGACACCAGAGGCTGAAGTGATGTCAATGGTTGCTGTTCAGTGTATTCCTGATTTTTCACACAATACCAAAATGTTGAATCTTATGCCAAGCCGAAGCTTTATATGCCATATGGGTATGCCTAAATGAACTACAGTTGTAAACACTACTACAACATGATGATGCATGCAACTTAAGGACCCCTAAATGAATTATGAATTGAGCACAAGAAGGGCTTTGGAATGCATCATTACACTTAACTAATCATTCTTTACTATTTTTCTGTGAATGATTTTTCTTGTCTCACCCTTTGCTGAGCGGTCTGTATCTGACTTGATGCTTGAGTGGTCATCAGGAGATGAGACAAGGCTAGATGTCCCTGAGCTGGCAGCTGTCTGTGCATATAAAACATAAAGGAATAAGGTGTAGAACAGTCTGCACACATTGTGAAGTCTGTCATGTACATCTGCTCATTAAGACTTGTTTAGAGCTAATATTTCTTATATCATATTACCTGACTTTTAAAGCCATCTATATTTAGGAAAATAATTTTGAATGGCCTTGTGAAACAGGTATACACATTAATAATTTTGTTGGATTTTGTGAAGCTATGATGATGTATAAGAGTCCCTAAATATATTGTTTATGTTAAAGGTTAAGGGTCAAAATGTTCATGATCATTTGGAAAAACAAACATTCTGTATGTTATAATAAATCTTACCAACATCCTCACTGAACATAAATGTAATAATGAAAGTAGATAGACCTACTGTTCTAGTTTGAAGGCCAGCCTTTAACTTTCACTTGGAAGATTTTGGGTACACTTCTTTGTTTTCCATCCACTGTACCATATCCCACTACCAGCAGAGTTTCCTGTCTGGTCTCTTCACTTCCCTTGCCTCATCCTCCCTTCACCTTTATTTGATGTACCCACTTTCCTCCTTTCTTAATTACATCTAACTAAAATTCTTTCACTCTGTTATTGCTCTTGCATTTAGATGTTGAAAAAGTGGGTTGCTATCATTTCTTGTTATTTTTCATTGTATATACATCCAGTCATATGTTTATGTGGTATCATTATATGTGATTTCGCTTTTCTACAAAGACCTTCTTCTAACAGCCCCTCTTTTTATGTGGCAAAATTCACTGCTAAGCAGGTGTGTGTGGAAGAAATTGCTTCAAAACTCACATTTTTCTCTGTATGTTACTTGGTTTGCAGCAAGTGATTTGTCTTTGTGCATGGTTTTTACAGGACGTAACCTTTGCATAAAGCGAAGGATAGGTGTAGATGTTTCTCCCATGCACCTGAATAGGCTGGTTTATGACTTCCAAGAGACTATCTGTAACCCAATTTTTTTAGCTGTGATTACTTTCATTGCCAGAATGGTGCACACATAAAAACCACCTTAGTTGTTTGAAATCTTGAACCCTCACAGACCCATCACCTTTCAGTACTCTTCTTAGTCAAAGGGCATTCATTGCACTTGATTGCATCTACTTCCATTCTTCTCTTTCCAGTATATTACAAAATTCCCATTCATGTGTCCATATTTCTTCATGTGTTCACCTAATTATCATATCATTTTCTCACCGCAAAATCCCAACCCTTCTCTCCTTTTTATTCTTTACAGTCATCCTTCTTTTCATTGTATTAACAGTCAACATCTCCCTTAAAACTCCATCTATAAAGAAAGTAAAACAACTATTGGGACCTGATATACTTGTCTCATTTCAACCTAAATCTTAAACTACTCATTCTTCCCATATTTCAGCTTTAATGTGTTTTCTCCCTTTCACCATTTCCCTAATCCATATGAGTTTTTGATACATTGTTTAGCTTTTAGTGAACTACTCCTCTTTTATAGTATGTTTTTTCTAGGTTGTTGATTAACATATGCATAATACTTTGAGATGTATGATAGTACAATTAAAGGGGTTAGTGTGAATGGAAGACCACCTGTGACATGGACAAATAGGTTGGAGGGAGAGAAACAAAGGAGAATGCATGGAATGGTGTATGCAAGGGAGGCATGTAAGGATAGGGATGAGTGAAGACTCCTTTGTTGTGGCTACCCCTTTGATGGGAGTTCCCAGAAGGAATGGGTGTCAGATATATATAGATAGATATTGTATAAATATTTGAGAGTTGATTGCTTCTTTACAACCATTAGCTACTGATGAAGAATTCCCTCCATGTACTGCATATATAATCTTTGATATCAGTTTACTATCTACATCTCATGATTCTCCATGGCTTAATTATCCCTTAACCTAAAAATTTAAAAATTAATCCATGTCAAGGGTTAGAGAGTAGGCATTATAATATTCTCCCAGAGCTAATGCTTGACTGAACCTAGTTCCAGATCCTTCAGACTTCATCCTTTATCACCAAATGTAGATCAGGATTTAATGTCTAATTTCATTATTAAAAAAATTATAAGTAAAGGCTATGACTGACCAACAGTGGACTCTCATGAGAAAAATACTTTTGCATAAGATGGTTTGTTTGTAATGACCTCCATTTAATGCCCATTGTGAGCAGAATTAATGAATTCAGAGTGAGAATAGGTAATCTTTATTTTGAATTAATCCTGGAAACATTGCCTCATAAATTATTTGGTAGAAATTATACTAAAACCAGTGATTAAATTATTTTTCATAACCTAAAAGATTGTTTTCATGAATAAAAGTTTATGTAAAAGTTATGTCCCATGATTTAGAGACTTTTAATGTGTTTGTATAACCTAAAGACTAGCTAGCTTCATCTCGCACAAAAAAGTGAAGCACTACTAATTATTTAGCTCCTATAGCAGCAAGTGTAGGATAAAGCATGGAGAGAATGGTCCTAGTTCAAAGAGATCAGGCAGATTTTACAGTTATAAGGGGAATAAGCATCAGAAGAACTTACAGTGATGACCTTTTTATGAGTTATTCTTTCAGGAAACAGATGGTCCAGGTCATTGGTACCACTTACACCCCGAGATTCAAAAGTTGGAGTCCCAAAGGTTTGGCCTCTGCAAAGTCATACAATCACAAAATTAGCCTTCAGAGTCTGTCTTTTATTTATCAGTATTCCATAAATCTATAAAAATAGCATTTGTACTAGTACTAAGTATTTACATTCATAGTACCAGTGAGACTGCATCATTACCAGATGGAGCAAACTCCATTGAATTACATTCAAACATGTGATAATTATTCAGTACACTAAAAGATTATTTACAGATTCTGGTTAGTGTAATTGTTGCACTGAGCAGGGAGCATATAATCATCTGAGGTTAAAGGATACATTACCTCACTAAGCTAAATTGACTGAGTCTAACTATCAAGAGATCCTCACAGTAAAGATGCAGTCCAAAAGGATTTAGGTTTCCTTCCTTTCTGAGAATAATCATTCCTACTTGGAAGAAAAGATAGCTGTGATTAGTGTTCTTGTACTATGATCTCGGAAAGCTGATATTTCTAGAAGGCAGTGAATCTCATTACCCAGATAAAATGCCTTAAAGCTACTGTCCCTCCTTCCTATGAAGTAAGTTATATGAATAACAGAAAACTATCAACCCCTCCATCCTACCTGAACCTAGCCTCCCTAGCCCTCTGCAGGTCAGCTGTCATAGCGAGGGCAAAATAAGCGTAATCGATGGTAGCGTAGGTGGCTAGGAAGGGCATAGTGACAATGGGCGCAAGGGTGTTAATCCTCCCAACCATCAGGAAGATTAGAGTCACGTTCACCGTCACCACCAGCGACAGAATGGGCACCTTGTTGGGCCCTTTCTGAGAATTAGGGGAAATTACATTTTGCTGTGTTTTGTTAGGAGTATGGCTCCATTACCTTTGGGAAATACTGCTTTTACAAGGCTTTTGTATTGGAGGCATAGTCTCAGTGACTGCATTGACAGCAGAGTAATACTTAGTGATTGGAGCTTACATCTTCATTTACGAAATGTCAGATTTTATTAATTCTATTGAAGTAATTATCATAAATTGCTGAACTTAGTGAAAAACTTACTCCTAGTAATTAATTTAGAAATGTGAGTTAAAGGAATTATTGCATTAGTATTTGGTTGAATTATATTCTATGCATCGTTTTAAAGAAGGGCATTTCATCTTGCCATTGCTTACATGTAAGAAAATTAACACATTCATCACTGTGATACTTGTCATTAATGAAAATAATTTCATATAAGGTTATGCTGGGAAATGTGAATAAAGACTATATGTTATTCAAAGTAGTATGAAATCACTGATAGTTGTGATATTATTCTACTGAATATCAAAATGGATCAAAGAAAATTTTGAATGAAGTAACTGTAATCATGAAAATACTTTAGACTTCTAACTTGCCTATAAGATGAGCAAGAATCTGAAGAAGAGGACAGAGGTTATTTACATATAAGTACAACTTGGTGAAAAGATTTGAGAGGAGTAGTAGGTTACAGAATAAAAACTACACAATATATGTAAACGTGATTGTTGTACCCCCTTGGCAAGTGGGGAGAGGATGGGCACCACGTTTTCAGCGGCAATGGACTGGAGGACCCGTGGCGACCCATACAGGGATGCCAGAGTGGATGAAAGTGTAGTTGTGTAGAGCCCTGCCAGCAGCAGCACACCTGCAAAATAGGGAGACACATTAGTCACTTAGCATTTATTATAGTTTGCTTGAATTACCATTGATGATACTCTCAACAGCTATGTTTGTTATCAAATCAGTCATCATTTACACTTTCTGTAAGTTAATGTCAGTTGAACTGATGTGACCCAGTGTAAAGGTTATACTGTTTTTTATAGCTAGCACATCTTTATCGTATCAGAAGTATTGCTGTGACGTTTGTTCCTGTGGATTCTGATGTATGGAGTGCTTGGGCCTGACACCATGAGTTGACCCAACCCAAGGCACACAATGACACACCATTGAGAATGCTGGAGTGTGCAACCCTACATATATATACATACTTTTCTGCTCTACATATATACATACTTTTCTGCTCACCCTCCTCCGTTTGGGTAGATACCTGTCAGTCAAACAGCCGGATAGAATATATCTATCAGCTATGGTCTCTCTCCACCTGTTCCAGAGATGTTCCTCGTTTAGTTCCATCTTATTATCTTCCCATCCAGTAATGTTTTTCTTTTTCTCATGTCATTCTTGGATGTATAACTGGTTCTACTACCTTCCTGTACTCGTTTATTAAAAGTTCTTAGTTGTGTATCTTCTCTCATTTTACTGATGCCTGTAACCATATTAAGTGATCTGCAAAAAATTCAAAACTGGTTCTGCACCCAGATCTCATGAGATGACTTCGTTCCACACTATCTGATCAGGGACTCCTTATAATAGCCAAAGACCTTCATTTCTGTGGCCTGAACTCTGCTCTCTGTCCTTTTTGTCAGCCTTCGTGTTTCCGGTCCATGTGTTATGATTGTCCATAGAATGAATGTGTATTGAAGGACATTCATTCTTTGTAGTACATTACTTTCCTTTATGAGTGGGTAAAGTATTTGTATTCTTTATGTCCCACTCCATTTTGTCCTCATCTTTAATTTTCACCTTTTCAGTTCTCTGTTCTTGCTCGAGTCATTATTTCATGCAATCCGATGGTCAGCTATATATCTATCATTATTATTTTTTGTAGGCATCCCAAGGTATCTCTCTGGTGTTGCCCAACATCTCTTCTAACGGCTCTGCAGCATAAGACTGCGCTGCTTCCAGTTGCAGGGAAAGGTGGGCTCCATAAGAGTGAGACGTTTTTTGACAAGACTGCTGGTAAAGTTACAGCCCTGCCAAAGCGACTTTTAAATCTTGCAGGCGAGACCGGCTAGACCTCGTCTTCATAGACAGGCATATCGGTGTCGTCGAACTGAATCCTGGCAGTACATTATCTTACATATGCGAGTTTAGCTGTCATTGCGTATACTCGGAAACAGTTTGTTTTCACTGCCATTCAGCATGTGCAGGAACAAAAACTAAGTGGTGTATATTTTGAAAAAAAAAAATATGAGGAACTTGGGTACGAGATAGAACCCTCGGTGTCTACTGGTTTGGTTGGGTGAGTTCATTTCACCGACTCGCATTATCAGTGCCACTTCCTGTCCTCTTAAGTCAGTGGATTTGTAGTGGCCAGAGTTCCGTAACTTCTATAGGTAATTTACACTATAAATAGTATTTGTGTGAAAATATAAGTGAAAGTTAAACACCCTCTTAACGGATTATCACAAAGGAAAGCAAAAGAAAAAAAAAGTTGGATGGACTGAATGTCAGGAATGAAGTATATACAAAAGCTGGCAGCCCTGCATCCTGTTGTGTATGATGAGGCATCTCCCAAGCTTCTGTAGTGTGAACACCAGGCCAGTGGACGGACGTACACCACCATCCCAGAAAACCAAGCAGCTGCTGCCTTCGAAGGCCAACAGTCGACAGCGTAACTTCCAGCACGACACAGTTGCTGTAATATCGGTACTCTCTGCCCACTGTTAACTCCCACTCGCACAATTTTTTTTTTCTAACAACAGGCTGTCCTGCTAAAGTGAGTTATGTCATATATTTTTTTCTAACGGAAATAGGATTTTTCATGTGAGTATTTCAAAAGTGCGTTCACCTCTGTGGCATATTTTGAAAAAGTTGTGATCGGTAGCTGTATCGTTGGCCTGATGCTGCATATGCTGCTGAAATTTGTTTCTAATCCTTTAGTATCTAATGTTATTACTGATGTTTATAATATCACCGGATTAATGGCGCTTTTGTCGTAGCAGGAGCACCTCTCTCGCCGGCGCTATCTTATTATCGTTGTGTCCGCCGTTAATGATTACAATGATCCTACTACTTGTGATCCTTTTAGTCGACAAACTGTGCATATTTTTCATTAATGCGATTCCAGGGTGACGAAAGGTACACCTGTCTTACTACCAGTATTTATATTACACCAGTGGTAACCGTGTCTTACATTGTCGCGCGGGCGGGTGTTTATGTATGTCCCGCGGCCTGACGCCTCCAGTGATCAGAGGGTTAGTTGTGCTATGAAGCCCACACCTGAGACTTCACCCACACCTTGGTACATAGGCTGGTAATTACTGGGTGAGTGTAGTAGTTTTAGTTAAACCCCATCAGCATGATGATACGAACCTTGAGCACGACTATGCGACTGGTTCATACACGAGAGCTGAACTAGTGGACACCTTGGTTCATACACGAGAGCTGAACTAGTGGACTGGTTCATACACGAGAGCTGAACGTGTTGAAGTAAGGGTTATATTTCATAGACGAGAGTCGAATCTCAGGACTATAGTTTTATAAACAAGAGTCGAGACATGGGATTATCATTCATGCATAGGAGTTAAGCAAGTGACTAATTGCTTAATAGTTTCTTGGCAGAGCTAATTGTGTGTTTTTACCCTAGCTACCAGCGTGAATCAGTTACTGTAGAGTAATTACGAGGATGACCTGGACGGTCCGGTACTTTCATTTTACAGTTGATATGTAAAGAGGACGAAATGTTTTGTGTACAACGCTTCACCTTCGTAAGAGTGTTTATTTTCACTAACTTTAGCTTGAAAATTGCATGGTCTACATTCCTGTACTAACGGAAGAATCAGAAAAATTAATTGAACACATGGACATCTGAAGATGGTCAAAATGCACGTAGAGATGTATTACAAGTACGTTTATATTAATATATAGACGAATGTGTGACCAGCTGGGTCAAGAACCAGCCCTTCTCCATTTCGGCCGCCGACTTTCCCATGGCCATCCCAAACTCTTGTTGGTCATATTTTGAGAATAACGTTGGTTTGATTAACATTTGAAGTTGTTAGTAACTTTGAATATAT
>JAUUDZ010459890.1:0-12255 GCA_032361705.1 Panulirus versicolor | reverse complement strand
TCTCGACGTCTCTCTGTATATCGTCTCGACGTCTCTCTGTATATCGTCTCGACGTCTCTCTGTATATCGTCTCGACGTCTCTCTGTATATCGTCTCGACGTCTCTCTGTATATCGTCTCGACGTCTCTCTGTATATCGTCTCGACGTCTCTCTGTATATCGTCTCGACGTCTCTCTGTATATCGTCTCGACGGTCTCTGTCTCTACATTATCTCGTGAGAGCAGAACAGAAAACGGAAAAACCTTTGAACCACTTGAAAACGTTGTTAGCTAAATCCTCACAAATGAGGCGAGTCTGGTGGCTAGGTCGCAGGTAATACCTCATAATGAGGCACCCATGTGGTCATCAGGAAGCGCTCTGGTTAGTCTTAATGAGGCACCCGAACTGCCTCATAATGAGGTACTCTAATTAGTCATTATGATCCACCCGAACTGCCTCATAATGAGGTACTCTAATTAGTCATTATGATCCACCCGAGTTGCCTCATAATGAGGTACTCTAATTGGTCATTATGAGGCACCTGAACTACCTCATAATGAGGTACTCTAATTGGTCATTATGAGGCACCCGAGTTGCCTCATAATGAGGTACTCTAATTGGTCATTATGAGGCACCTGAACTACCTCATAATGAGCCACTCTAGATGTTCATAATCAAGTACTCATTTATGAGTCTAGCACTTTGCTTCCATCATTCATGGCCAAAATGTAATTCTTTTTTTCTCTTCCGTTGACAGAAAATGTTTATAGTAGATGTCTTATGTCGACATACAACATTTGCAATGAATGTTTTATGTCGACATAAGATATGTGAAATAGATGCTTCATGTCGACACAAGATATGTAAAATAGATGCTTCATGTCGACACAAGATATGTGAAATAGATGCTTCATGTCGACACAAGATATGTGAAATAGATGATTCATGTCGACGTATGTGAAATAGATGCTTCATGTCGACACAAGATATGTGAAATAGATGCTTCATGTCGACACAAGTTATGTGAAATAGATGATTCATGTCGCCGTAAGATATGTGAAATAGATGCTTCATGTCGACACAAGATATTGAAATAGATGCTTTATGTCGACGTAAGATATGTGAAATAGATGCTTCATGTCGACATAAGATATGTGAAATAGATTCTTCATGTCGACATAAGATATGTGAAATAGATGATTCGTGTCGACATAAGATATGTGAAATAGATGATTCGTGTCGACGTAAGATATGTGAAATAGATGATTCATGTCGACATAAGATATGTGAAATAGATGATTCATGTCGCCGTAAGATATGTGAAATAGATGATTCATGTCGACGTAAGAGATGTGAAATAGATGCTTCATGTCGACATAAGATATGTGAAATAGATGCTTCATGTCGACATAAGATATGTAAAATAGATGCTTCATGTCGACATAAGATATGTAAAATAGATGCTTCATGTCGACATATGTGAAATAGGTGCTTCATGTCGACATAATGTTTACAATAAATGTTTCATGTCGACATGAAATACTTATAATACATATATCATCTTGACACCAGTGTCAGTATGATTGACAATGACAATGCCAGTATGATTGACATTGCCAGTGACAGTGCCAGTATAATTGACAGTGCCATTGACAGTGCCGGTATGATTGACAGTGCCAATGACAGTGTCAGTATGATTGACAGTGCCAGTATAATTGATAGTACCAGTATGATTGACAATGCCAATGACAGTTCCAGTATAATTGACAGTGCCATTGACAGTGTCAGTATAATTGACAGTGCCAGCATAATTGACAGTACCAGTATGATTGACAGTGCCAATGACAGCGCCAGTATGATTGCCAGTGCCAGTATAAATGACAGAACGATTATCGGACATTAGTGTCCTTAATCTTCACTTGTCTTTCCTGCACTTCGCCCATCTGAACACTCAAGTGTACAGGTGGAATTGGTATGACGCAATCCTCCCCTCCACCTACAGAAGGCCTCCATATAAACAAGATATTAGACCCTTGAAATATAGAATGTTAATCACCAATTTAAGAAAAAAGAAAGGGGGTGGGAGGGTAGTAGTCACTGTCGGTCATTAGCAATGTGTGCAAATTACACCTACATTAAGCAAATTAGCATTTTATGAAGGGGGAGGAGTGGAATTTTCGAGTGTATAATGATGGCAAAAAAGATGGCGTATTGTGCATGTGATGAAGGACGTGATATAAGTCCAACAAGGGTGGACGAGATTCCCCCTTCGTTTCCAGGGATGCTTAGGGCCACTTATGGCCCAGGAAGGGGAATCTTGCTCATTTGCATACGCGTTTAAAAGCCTTCTGTCCTGGGAGGGGGATGGGATGGGTGTGGTGTGTGGGAGGAGGAGCAAAACATAGCCACAGGGGGGGGGGGACGGTAAACAAAGTTGGATTCCATCCCTGGGTTGACACACAGGTCTCTCGACCCATCACCACCCACCTGGGGGATTTACATGTTCATTTACACAGTGTGCCTGGGGATTTACAAACTGATTTACGTCGGGTGTCTGGTTATTGATACAACTGGTTTGATATAGGGTGCCTGGTTGTTTACACGTTGATTTACATAGCGTGCCTGGCTATTTACACTTTGATTTACATAGTGGTTCTTGTTATTTACGCAGTTATGTACATGGTGTATCTGGTTATTTGCAAACTAATTTTATTGTGAATCTGGTCATTTACACGCTGATTTACACTACGTATCTGGTTATTTGCACACTGATTTACATAGTGTATTTTATTCAAACACTGATTTACATAGTGTATCTGGTTGACCACACCTTGATTTTTATAGAGTCTGGCTATTTACACGGTGATTTACAGTGTGACTAGTTATTTACAAAATGTAGACGGTGATTTACGCGCTGATTTTCAGTGTAGCTTGTTATTTCCACATTGATTTACACACTGAAGCTGGTTATTCACTCACCGATTTACACAGTGCAGCTTGTTATTTACAAACATATTTACACAGTGCAGCAGTAGCTGGTCGTTTATCCACAGATTTACAGACTTCATTTACTGATTTACTTTCAGACAGACACACTGTAGCTGGTCATTATAACTACTTATTTATCCATATATTTATTCAGTGTAAAAGATAAGTGTTTGAAGAACAGATGAGACGGTGTTCAAGAACACTGAAGAACATGAACGAAATGATACGGGAAATGGAATTAAGTGGTCATTGCTGTAAGAAAGAGATGAAAAGATATGGTGTGAATTGAAAGATATGGTGTGAGTTGAAAGATATGGTGTGAATTGAAAGATATGGTGTGAGTTGAAAGATATGGTGTGAATTGAAAGATATGGTGTGAATTGAAAGATATGGTGTGAACTGAAAGATATGGTGTGAATTGAAAGATATGGTGTGAATTGAAAAGATTAAAGAAAGATTGGTAAATGAGGAAGAAAAATGAGAATTGAACGAAGCAGTGAGAATATATCTGAGAGGTCCACAAAGTCTTTGAGAAAATATCACTGTATTCCCTTCTGTAATTGAATTAAACCTTCACCAAGTGATCAGTTATTTGATCAAGAAGTAAAGGACGTGCATTGCAATTTTGTTTTGAAAAGAAAATGCCTTGAAAGCATGAATGAGAAGCATAGTTAAAAGAAATGAAACAAAATTATGCACTTATATGACGGAAAAGTTAATTTTTCTTATATTTTGTCGCAATGTCATAATCGCTTGAGATGAGGTTTGTTTTGTTTGCGAGAGTTTGGAATTATTGCCGATCCAAGAGTGCGTTCGCGGATGAGAGCGATCGCCAGGAAGGGTTTCCACCGTGAGAACGATCGCCAGGAATGTTTGCCACCATGAGAAAAATCGCTTGAGACTGTTTACCACCATGAGAACGACCGCTAAGAGAGTTTGCCACCATGAGAACGACCGCTAAGAGAGTTTGCCACTATGGGAAAGATCGCCAGAAATGTTTGCCACCATGAAATCGACCATCAGGAGAGTTTGCCACTGTGAGAACGATCGGCAGGGATGTTTGCCACCAGGAAGTTGTTTAATTGCTGTTATAGGGCGAGCGAGAACCCACCATTCATATGTCTCCCTGGATACGGTGTCCCATAACAGCGTACGACGTAGCACACATCCAGAGAGCTGAGTACGAGAGTCGACATAAGATATGGCAACAGTTGAGAAGCATTGTAACCTCACACACACACACACACACACACACACACCATTCTCAACCTCCTCTCCCCCCCCCACCACACCAGGGGAATGACGACAACCCCAGGTGGTCAGGCCGTGCCAAGCGACCAAGTACGACCCTGCTCGTCTGCGTCCGGAGGTTAGGGAGAGAAGGCATCAGCCAGCCCCATCTTGGAATTCCGCGAGACTGATGAATATCTTATTATTTACCTCTCCTCTCTCTCTCTCTCTCTCTCTCTCTCTCTCTCTCTCTCTCTCTCTCTCTGTTCGTCCCTCCAACGGCACTATTGGAGACCTGTCGCTTGATAAGCCGTGGTATATGGCCCTGTCATCTGGACAGGTTCCCTTCGAGGCAACGTTGCACACACCAAGGTAATTCCCTCGCATCATTCTTCGCACTGTTACCTTCGACCCTGCTCAACTACGCTGTTAATTTAACTCTAGGGCTTTTATTCTCTTCTGTATTCACAAAGACAGGAATTTACCTTTTCTGTATTCTTCCCGCTGTAACTTCACGAGTCGCTGCTGTGCATCAAGGGACACTGAACTGTGCCATCAAGCAAAGTAAGACATACCGTCATACTTACACCAGTACCTCTCCTATCCTTCCTTAAACTGGTAACTGGTGGCCAGATTTTACCCTCGCTCTTACCTTTGCATTCATATCACTGTTTTCACTTGGAATGTTACAGGGGGGAGACACATGAGAGTCCAGACCTATTTCAGTTTGTAATCATTCAGCCAGTCTCGTACTGTGACGCCCATTTCAAAAGCATCGTCACTTTGCCCTATGTCTGCTCTCGTATATAGATTCTTACTCTTTCTCGGATCTTCGATTGTCCCTTTGCTTTGTGTCACCCTCGAGCTTATACGATCTTCATACATTATCCCCAGTTTCCATTCCCATCATCTTCCGGAGTTATTTCTCATCTGCAGACGTTTTACTCGTTCTTTCATTTGTCCTCCTTCCTCTGCAGAAATCCCTTAGTGACACGAGGACTCTCATCTCCAGTCTAGAAATTTTACGAGGTCATGTCACCCTTGTTTTTTTTATTTAATCCTATCGTCTGCTTTTCCGAGTCCATAAAGTTTTCGTATATTCTTTTTATTTTTCTATTTCTCTCCATCAAATTTTGTAGTGAACGTCTCAACCAAATGCCCTTCAGCATAAAGCCTCCTGTACAGATATTACCTCATCACATGTAATCTTTCTATTAGCTCACCTGACCAAAGGCCATATATGAGCTTTTATCACGACTGCGTCAGTCGTTGTCCGCCTGTTAGCTTTTAACATTTTAGTCTTTGAAACGACGAGGAAAATATGAACCAAACTTTGTAAGGACTTTCCTTAGATGGACAAGTTTTAGAATTATATGTGGTGATCCCCACCATCGTCCAAGATGGGCTCCATTACTGATAAAGCCAAGTATGTGATACAGACCCAATGTCAGATTCTAGTTTATTTCAGTCATAAATCTACCTCAGACCTTGTTCTCTACTGACTACTAAAGTGATATCACCTTAGTCCTTATACCCATCCCTAATACCCCTATCGTTATGCAGGATTGAGATAACGTGTATCGAGACTTTCGATTTAGCTTCATTCCAAACCTTTCACTTCATATTGCATGTGCACAGTTGTGAAGCACCTCACCTCTCTCGCTCTGCGTCTCCACACATAACTTATCCACTCCAGTCGCCTTGCCATATTACACCCCTCACATAGTTTGTATTACCTCATGGGCCTTAGTCTGCCTCCACTAACCGCCTCTGCCACGGCTGAGCCTCATTTTAAATCCAACATACGTACTATAATTTCGGGTATACTTCCACTATTCAGTCGCCTTCAGCACATCAACTCTCTCCCCTTTCACCAGTCATGTGCCTCTGTTAGCTCCCTACTACTGTCTTGCTTCATCTTCCGCCTCGTTTCTCTGCTCTTCCCTATCTTCATAGCGTTCCTTCACTGGGCTCCCCGTTTCGTGTAGGATTCGAGACTTGTATGTTT
The DNA here is from genome assembly GCA_032361705.1 of Panulirus versicolor. NCBI lineage: Eukaryota > Metazoa > Arthropoda > Malacostraca > Decapoda > Palinuridae > Panulirus > Panulirus versicolor. The sequence continues at coordinate 6,050 of JAUUDZ010459890.1, read as the reverse complement.
CCGCGTCCTCATTTGCCCTCGACTTGTTATTCCTGATGAGTTGTTTGTTTTGCTCCCATATGTTTGCTTGCTGCCTTTCCGCCATCCTCTTGCTGCGTCGCTTTTTAAGTCTCTTGTTTCTCTGTGACTGACTTTATCATTAGATCTTACCACTATGCCAGTCCCATCTTCATTCCCTCCCCCATGTGCTCATACAACACCTCAGTTGTATTTGCGGTAGTTCCTCAAGCGTCTCCCACACCTCTTTCACCCGGCTAGCCATCCCCTGCATGCAGAGAAGCCACCCCGTCCTTGCACCCGGTGACCCTTGACACAATATTGCCGTCTCCTCACCAGCTGACCAATCACTGCTGGTCACAACTTCTATATTACTCACACTCCTCACTTGTACCTGTCACCCACCCTACGGGACTATGGATCCGACAATTATGCATGACCACCCACTCCCCAGTAGGAGTTAGGATCCCGACGCACTTTTAAGGGGATTGGACAGGTTCCCATCGCAACTTTGTAGCATCATTGACATATAAGTTACAGAGATCACAGATCATCTTAGATCTCTCCTCACACAGATAGTCCTGCAACTTTACTTTCACTTTCATACGTCCTAACTTCTACAGTCCAGTCAGCCAGTGCAGTAATCGCTTCACCTACTCACTGATTCGCCCTTTTTTTAGCCAGACATCTGTAGAGGTTCTCTTCACCTCCTCTTTCTGACTACCAGAACTTCATAGGCCATTACCCTGACCCTAATTGATGTCTTGGTCATACAAGTCCACAGTAGGTGGAGTTTATTAATATCTTTCCATCGACCCCTTCACTCAATATCAAACTCCCTCCTCTGCTGTATTCCATTGCCACACTTTGGTTACCATTCATCTCTCGTTCAGCTGTTCCCTTCCACCTGTTCTCGTTTCTTTCACGCTCCAAGTGCTATCAGGTCCCATACTCCTATCACAATATCATCACTTTACACAATACTATCAGGTTCCACAATACTACCACGTCCACAAGACTACTCCGTCCACAAAAGTATCGCGTCCACCATTACCACCCCTACGCAATGCTATCACATTCCTAGTGCTCTCCTATCCACCACAGCACTACCTCGTCCACGATAATGTTTAGTACCACCATACTATCACGTCCATTGTAGTATCTCGTTCCACAATACTGTCACTGTCCACACTACAACCCCATTCACCATAGTCTCATCCTCAGAATTCGTCTCTGTTCCAGGAGTGGATTCTCCCTCACGACATCAACCATTTGCCACATGTCAAGCCTCCTCTTAGTCCCTATCATTTCAGCTGCTCAGAGCTCACCTACCACTTGTGGACCGTCACTGCCGCACCAGTCGACTAACATCCTTCAACACTACTATGGCAACCGACTGACATCCTCCAACACTACTGTGCCAGTCGACTGACATCCTCCAACACTACCGTGCCAGTCGACTGACATCCTCCAACTCTACCGTACCGTACGACTAACATCCTTCACCTTTATCGTACCAGTTTACTAACTTCTTCCAGCACGACTGCGCTATTCGACTAACATCCTCCAGCACTACCGCACCACACCACAGATAACCTCCAACACAACAGCACTACACCACTAGCATCGTCAAGCACTGCCGCGCCACACCAGTAACTTACTCCAACATTATTGCACCACAAGACAAACATCCTCCAACACACACACACACACACACACACACACACACACACACACACATACATATACACAGACTTTCCCTTTGTTAATCACCTCTCCAGTGATGAAGCAACTCTACTTATTAATAATTCACTTCGCCACCATCTGCCACAGACCACCCCACCTTGACACCACCATCTCCCATCCTACAGAGCTCTCTGACCCCAACGCCACAACCTTAACTATGAGGCTCACGACAGTTCTACAACCTCAGAGTAAAGTGTTCTGCTTGACCCATTGACTAGACTCTGAACCCCTAACGAGGAGTTCGTCTCAAATATTCGCTAAGCTCATCTGTTCCTTCATCACTGACTTTCTTTCTCCCGAAGAGCCAGAATGTAACGCTGACTAGAAGACATCATTTGATCCCCCAATATGAAATTCGACATAATCTTCGATCTTCCACTGAGATGAGACTGATTGCCGCCATCCTGATCGTTAGCTTACCCTGTGAACGGTGTGTGTGTGTGTGTGTGTGTGTGTGTGTATTTGGTCTTTTACAGACACTGCCGGCCGCAAAGATCCATAGTAGTTTGGTAATATGATAACGACCAGGTACTGCCCACCGCCTCGTTTGCTTCCTGGACTTCATATATTGCATGCCTGCTTTCATCCTTGTGGACCTCACTAACGACTTCCACTTAAACACAATATGGCCATCAGGTGAACCATTAGCCTTGGGTTACAAAGAGGTTCTCATTCCACGGGGCTATTGCTGCTTTCCAGTCGCTTCCTACAGGACACAAGGATAGGACCTCTCCAGTATGCTTCCTCATTCTTTTTCGATGATGCCCTGCTGAGTGTTCCTCCTCGATGGAAGGACGTCGAGGGCTCGACTATTGGCATTGACGTTTACAGCTGTTCTCCTCTCTACATCAACCTAGAGAACACCTCCAGCAGCTTCCAGAACGAGACTATACCATCAACCACGTCACCATCTGCCGCACCAAAACCTTGGTCATGCACATTATTCACGCTTCCAGTCGTGTCCCACTTTCTACTATCTAGCCCCTCCCCATCTTCCCTCGGGATGTTCAGTCCATCGTGTTTTCCGGTGTCAGAGTGGACAACAAGATAAGCTGGATGAAACACGCGTTTTCTGCCAACTGCAGCATCTTCTCAGCATCTTTCGTCGAGTCGAGACACGTGGGCTTCCTACATCAGAACTCGAGAACGTCAACTGGAACCCCATTTCCTCGAGCTCACCTGTGCCTCGCTTGCCCGTTCGTTCTTTATATTTTCTATACAACAGGAAATGCTGATGAAGGTGCAGAAAACAAGTATGCAAGATCATACTCGGCCTTCCCTATTCAACGCCCATCAAGAGGCATTGAACACTCTGGCCCTCCCAACTTTCTCCAGCCATCACTTTGTCGTCATCCGACAGTTGGCAAAAAAGTTAGCGGAATACCCTCGTCACCTCTACCACCGGACGTCCCTCCTCGTCGAGGTGCAGTTCGACACCACGACCGAACGATCCCACATGAGCTCCTGCAGATCGTTACATCAGCCCCATGCCAACCACTGTGAACATTATCAATATATTCAGGAACCTTCACACTTTTTCCTGTTTCCATATATATATATATATATATATATATATATATATATATATATATATATATATATAAACATGGCCTTTTTTGTTTTACCTTCTATGTTGTTGTATGTCTTTTCTCCAGTTATTAACTTGACTGCAGTTGATTGACCAAACAGTTACTCCAAATTAATAATTCATTAACTGACTCCGTCACACACTTGTCCCTTTCTACACACAAAGCGGAAAAAATATACTTATAAAAGAATTGATATGATGAATAACCACTCCCACAGGGAGGCATGTATCCCCAGAGGACACCTGTGGAAGTGTACGTGACGCTCTTGCCCAAGTGGACTCCCTCAGATGGTTGACATGCAGGTGGAGGAATGTGCTTCATGCTGACCCAACTACTCCACATTAGGAGCCCTTGATGATGGCCGGAAACAGCTTATTCACTTGCTGTGCGAGGCGCAGGTCTGACACTTGCCTTTGTAATTCTTTGGCGAGAGGTTGATGGAAAACAGTGGTAGAACACACACCAGTTATTTTCAAAATGAATATGGATAGGGTATAGGTCAGGTGCTAAAAATGGGTCATGAATGCAGGATAATATAAAGACGGAAGACCAAAATAGTAAGCTGACAAGAACAGCGATGATGATACTATAGAGACATCACCCCTAAATAACCGTCGAAATACAAGTAGAGTTGGTTGTTACATTGAAGGATGTTGGAGTAGGTTGTGTCCCACCTACATGTTTTTGAGTGTGATAACAGTGATACCTGATATGGTTTTTGCCTGTGGTTAGCTCTACCTAGAAATGCTCATATATTTTGCACAATAATTTCCACATGCCTAAGGCTTTCCATTGTGAACCAGATAAGTGTGTGGATTGGTTGTAGTATCATGCATATACTTAAGACTAATTGTGGTTCGACATTCAGCCATATATCATGTATAGGTGTCCAAGAGACTGACCTTAGATGTGTCTCCATCAGTGACTCTCCCATATGAAAGTGTTCATCACTGAGGGAAAACTCAGTTGGTAAAACACAGAATTCGACTAGTTTTCTTGTAATATCAGGTATTCAAGCTGCCATGGTCTCTGTTTTGCCGATTCGTTCTTAATCTTCTTTGCCGAGTTGCTTGGCTTTCTTGAACCCCATATCAATCTGTATTTGATATATTTTTCGTTACTTGTTTTGTTTTTTCTGCCAGTGCTCCACATATTATATATGAGACTAAATTGGCATCATTACGTTTCTTTTTGTGCGTCGTTCTGTTTCTGGACACGTTGTTGTTGAGGCATTAACTTATGTAGAGAGTTAAGTGCTGGTTACATTTATCTCTGTATTTAGAAAAGTTTTCTGTCTTACAAGTGCGATAACTCAGGAGTGCTGAATGATAGAAAGGTCAGATATGTGTAACATGTATGTACAAGTCAAACACAAGTATCATCCCATAAGACAGGTCAAAAACTGAAGAAATTTTCCGTATTTCTCAAACCGATAGTATATGATACATCTCCCTGGTATACCTGCTGAACTGAGAATTGAACCACCTTCAGAGGGTGACGCGTTGCTTAGGTGTCACTAGACACACCAAAGACATGAGGATCTTTACGTAAGGTTTGCCAGATTCTGGTTTGGTGTTATGGCGATGGTTTGTTGCCATGTTTTCTTTGGGTTTCTTGGAAAGAACACCATCTGAGCTGGAATGTTAAGCACATATCTGTTGTGGCTCAATATTTAGTCTGTCGAGGGTTTTGCGCGCATTTCTGTATTATGGATATAGTGTGTCTAGGCCGTTCCTACATTCAAAGTCAACTGACTCATACGATGAGATTGTCATTATGAGTTTCATTCAGATTTTACACCTATGAATTGAACTCCAACTACAAGCTAAGAGAACGGGACCCACCCAGGTCTCTGTGTGGTAGGTGAGGATTTACTAAATCTACTGATCCTGCATATGGATAATCTCAGACAGTTGATGAAAATCTGTCTTTGCTCAGTCGTACATACACATCTGCTGAGATAATCGATCCTACGCAAACAGTACGTATAACGTTAATGACGTGTGGAGTGGTTTGACGCGCTGAGGTTTTAGGTGATCGGCATATAGGCGTTGGTAGCGGGTAGTGACGCATGCATCCTTCCTGACGCAGTGTGGGCTTCACTTAATAGGGCTTAACTTCGTTTTGATGCTTGTACTCTCTTGTACCCTGATGCTTACGAGCGAGACACCAGCTAATGCCTGCTGAGGAACATTTCAGCAGCCATAAGCCCACCTCGGAGGCTGGAGGCTGTGTAACGCCACATTGTGAGGGGCACGACCATGGGAACTGTGTGGCGCCACACCCTCTTGTGTCTCCCCTGATGATGTGATCATTACACGAAAGTGCACTTGGGAACTTAACGTGTTTCATTTTCCCCATGGACTCTTAGGAGTATATATATATATATATATATATATATATATATATATAATACAAGCCTCAAACAGCCAGGAGCGAACCCGGGACCCCTGTGCAACAGGCGGGAGCGCTACCGCTAGGCTATTATCACCCCTAATAGGGAAATGACTATTCGAATACTGTGTACTCGAGTACCCTTCGTCTTACGTTGGTGAGCAACGGGGTCTACACCGGTCTTTTCCCATCACGCTCACACAGCCAGCAGATAGCATTTTACCGAACCTAACTGTACAGCACGGAGGTATATGAATACGAACAAAGTGCATATGAAAGCGCACCTTCGTAGAACATACAAATCCCTTCATCGATTCCCAATTA
>JAUUDZ010459879.1:0-12255 GCA_032361705.1 Panulirus versicolor | reverse complement strand
ATGAGAGTTGGGGTGAGAGAGTATCATTAAATTTCAGGGAGAATAAAAAGATGTTTTGGAAGGAGGTAAATAAAGTGTTTAAGACAAATGGGAACATTAGGTGAAAGTGTTTGCAGCTGGGGTATGTGATTTCACTGAAGAAGTTTAATCTGTTCATGGTTGGGGTAAACAAGGAGGAGTAGTTGAGTCTTGAAGATAAGGGCAGGTCTGAAGTCTCTTTTGGATGGGAGGGGAATGTCAAGGTTTTGAAGAAAGGGACAGATCTACAATCCATCTGGGATGGGAAGGCATGGGAAGTGAGTCAGTTGCTGTTTACTGGTGGCATGACCCTACAGCAGTGATTCTCAACCCTTCCTCTGTCATCTACCCCCTCGGCTTGATATATTTTTCCTTTTACCTTCTTACTCCCATGCAAAAAAATGCATAGTCTGCATAAAGGTACAGAAAATAAAAGGAAGCACCGTTATTAGTATGGTTTTGCACAAAATAAACTTTGATAAAGGAAAAAATATACAGTTCACTTATATCAAGCAAAAATACCAGAAGCATTATCAGTGTGAACTCTGCAGATTCAATCAAAGTTTATTCATTCAAGGAGCTGTTGATTACAATGCTACCCTCATATCATTGGCTTTCAGAAGGTTCCTTGCCTTTGTCTTCATTGCTACTGAAGTAGTGAAACCAGATTCACATAAATATTATGTGACGACAAATGGAAAAAGCACTTTAAAGGCACACAGAGTAAGAAGTGGGAATGAATCTTGTGAGTTTCTTCCAAAAATCAACATCAACTTTACCAAATTCTTCCTTAATGCCAGCCAACCATGCCTGAGGTAAACAAACATTGGTATGCAGTTGCTTTAGTGCTCCATAGATGGCAGTGCATACTGAATGGCACAGGTTTCAAGTGCATGGGAGCATCACTGCACCTTGCCATAATCTTTATAAAACAGGCTGACCAGGTATAGTGTATTTTTCTTAATTTAAAAGTATGATATATTGACCCCCTGCCATATAAATTTTTACCCCTAGAGGGTAAATTTACCCCTGGTTGAGAATCACTGCTCTTGAAGCAGATTTAGGTGAGAAACTGCAGAAGCTGGTTTCTGAGTTTGGGAGAACACGTAAAAGGAGATGGGCAAAAGGTAATGTGAATAAGAGTTCGAGTATTAATTCTGACAATAATGAGACATTTTGTTTGGAGTGAGTTAGAATGAAGAGGACCTGAAGGAAGTGGAGTGTTCTAAATACTTGGGAGTAGCAGTAAATGGAGCCATAGGAGCTGAAGTAAGTTACAGGGTGGGTGAAGGCTAACGTCCTGGGTGCATGGAACCATAGAAGCTGAAGCCACAGGGTGGATGAAGGCTAACGTCCTGGGTGGATTGAATAAAAGGGAAAAGGGTGGATATTTTGGAAATGAAATAACAATGGACAATATATGATGTGACAGGATAAGAGAGATGTGTGTTATGTGTGAGAGAGCTGAAGAGGGTGTGCTGGTTAAGAGTGTAGACATTTTGGAAGTAGAGGGAACAAAGTGAGGGGGGGGGGAACTGAGGAGGTAGAAGGATGTAGTAAAAAATGCTATAAGTGATTGGGAGCTGAACATTTAGAAGGGCATGAGGCATGCACTGGATAGAGAGAATTGGAGTAATGAGGTACACGGGGTGACAGATTGTCAATAGACAACCAAAGCACATGAAATGGTTAGGGAAAACCAGAGAAAGGTCTGTGGGGCTTGGCTTTGGATAAGGGAGCTCTAGTTTTGGTGCATTATACAAGACAGCTTGAGAGTGGATGTTAGCAAATCAGGCATTCTTTCTCTGTTCCTGGCCCTGCCCTGCTACATAGGAAATGGTGAACAAACATGAAAAAAATTAAATATTCGGATACACTCTACTTACACAAAAAAGTGTTCAATATAACAAGGTAGCAAACAATAGGTACATAAAAGTATCTTATAATTCACCTATCCCAGAGTATACTTTCCTATCTTAACCCTTGTACCACCACTACCAGAAAACCTGGCTACATTCTTATAAAATCAATGTTCTACATGCAGGATTATGAAAAAATAAAATCCTTATGTACCTTAGTTTTGCCATGGTGGAGCACTGAAATAAGAACCTGGTGGCCACACAGCTGAGCACGTTGATAAACAACAAAGGGGGTGGAAGGAGCACGTAGAACAAGCTATGCATAACAAAGTAGAAGGAATGAGCAAGAAGTGGAATACCGGGCTTGATGAGTAATTCTTAAAGCAGTATTGCATCACCTGTAACAAGCGAAATACAGTGTATGCAAAAACCATTGTCCACCTCCCATACTTTTTCAAAGACAATACACAGCTAAGGTGAATTGTGGGTACAAACTTATTATAGAGCTCTCAGGGTGAAATCATTGTACATCTGGTGACTGAGACTAGTGTTTCTAATGGTGTGAGCACCAGCAACACACCTGAGTGCCTCAGGCTATCTTGAGGGAAGGACGTTCTTCCTTTACTCTTCCTGGCTGCCACTTCATTTTAGGAATACTGCTTCTTGGCACTGTGTTTTTTGTCACCTGTACTTCAAGATTGTTGACTCTTACCTTTCTAAGGAGAAAGCCCAAATTCTCACCTAGATGAAGAAAATGTGGGTACACGAGAAATTTCTAGGTGGACTGGGAACTTTGAAAGTACAATCAGGCAATTGCTTTCTGCAACAACCTCACTGGTACCTTGCCTCATTCAGATCAAGACCATGTGGACCCAAAACGTGGACCTAGAATACTTAAGGAACCTTGCCAATTCCATGCCCAGACATCTGCAGATGGTAATCAGGGCTAAAGGAGAGATGACAGAGTACGAAAATGTAAAGGTGTTGTTGACTGTGAAAACATATGGGGAGGCAGAATGGAGGCAGGTAGAACATTCAAATGATGGAAAGATAAAGTAACTGAAACAGTAAGTATATCTAGTAATTACTATAAAGCTTTCATTTACTAATACTGATTTCTTTGCAACAGACTTTCCCCATGTATCACCTGTACCATTAAAAGAAGTAGAAGTAACAACAAATGACATATGTCACAGTTTCAGGCTTAGTTGTGTTATAGCCAAATAAAGACAGCAGGCATATCAATATAAGACAACATCCAAAAGAATATATATTGTCAATACTTTTGATCATGTTTCAAAGTGTAAAGTATGGCAAATGTAGCAACACTTTCTTTGTTGCTTACAGTACACAAGTCCCAGTAATCTTAGCATTTTCTTGAACTTCAAAAAACAAGCTAAAATGCTGCATGCTCTTAAGTGTGAATACAAATGGCTCCAATTTATGAGTTTAAGTTCAGAAGTTGTTGTGACTTTGTACAATCAAGGTTTAAAAAAGAAAGACATCAAAAACTTTATTCCACTTACATGAAAACCTTTTCTGCTTTAGCAAGGAAACATCAGGAACAGAATATTTAAAGAAAAGTTCTTACTTTACTCTTTTTTTGTTCCTATGTAAGGTGTTGATACAGCAATGTAGGGTTGTCAGCACCTGCTCCTGTCCCTCTTTGTTGCTTCTACAAAACATGAAATATGTGGGTAGCAATCTTATCCCCTGTCCAAGGGAAAGACAAAATATCAACCACAAAAAAAAAATATTTTCACTAGAGCTCTTTTACCTCATTTTTTAATGAAACTATTACTTTATCATACTAGATTACCTAAACTTGCTACAAGAGGCCTTTGGTGCTACATAACTAATTTCTTGTTCTATTGCAAGTGCTAATCACTTAAAAATGGAATTAACTATCCCTTTAACAGCTTGTGTGAAATAACACTCAAGATAACTGAAAAAAGCTAACACTGTTTACAACACATCATTTGCTTTAAGTGTATCAAAGGCAAAAGGATATTTTTTTATCAGTCACAATGTGCATGTATGTTTTAGATTTCTATAAATAACCCTGAAAACATGATTGACCATTACATGAATGCTGTTGTCCTTCATGAAGAGAATAAAATCTGATTGGTTTAGTTTCATTAGAGTACAAATTAGCTGCACAGCTCAATCATGCCCAGAACATATGGCTAAACTATGGTAAATCTCATTTTCTATGAAATATATGGATAAATCTGGTAACCAATGGAACCTCCTACCATGGTGCCTACAATGATCCCCTATGACATAGATATCATCCAACTTGTACTTTACCAACTTGTACTTTACATTGATGTCACTTCCTACTTTGATTCCAAAAGTGGCCTTTCAATCCTTTAAACCCCCTTAAATTATCTATGAACAAAAAGAAAGACCTTCGTAGATCTGCATATGCTAACAGAACAACGTCAGCATAGTTTCAAATGTTTGCTCTCTTCATTTACCTAAATACTTTCAGTATACAGAAACTCACATTATGCAGAAAATTTTGAACAAATCCCTCAGTAAAATGCACCAAAGGAAAAACAGTGCTTTTCCTAAAAACAGAGTTCCAGGTCACAACAAATCTTCAAAATCTACTACATTACATTTTCGTGTGTAATCCTCACGTGTAACATCATCCTGTATCAGATGATCCTAAACAGAGAAACATGCCACAAAATCTCACTATTTTGTTTCATAAACATACCCCATATGTTCATTAACTAAATAGTTTCATTGGCCATTTCATTATAACATGTTAACATATAGCCAAAGTTTTACATATATAAACATACACCTCTCTCCTTGTCAATACAAGCACACCTAGCATCACATGCTGACAAGCTACCAAATTTCAGCCCGTTCCTTTACCTGTCTAAAGCAGTATTTCTTGTCTCTTTTTAAAAAAAGAGACAAAAATTATGATACTTACTGATTTATGATCTACTCATCTTCCATACAGAGAACATAAACAAATAAGTTAAATAATGATGGCCTAACGTTCCTCTCCTAACACAGAATGACACATTAAGGTTAAGGCCATTACCAGGGTACTGATCAGCTCTCTAAATATAATGATCAACATACCAAACCTGCCTGGCCCCATGATTGAAATTTGCCCTTCCAGGTAACAATATCAAAAGCAAAAAAGACAATAACTTAAAGAGTAAAAAATATTACAACAGAAAGGAAAGAGTATATAAATGAAAATTGGAAGCATGATTGTTTATACAAACTTCAAAACAAACTATAAAAACACAGAGACTGATGAATCATGGGGTTGCATTATGCAAGGAATTTAACATAACCAACTGCCCCAAAATTATTCAAGACAAAACATAAGAAACAAGTTAAAAGAAATAAATCTATCTCTTCAATCTTGTGTTTATGTTTTATTTATTACCTAATTGTTCCATAGTAATGTGGCATGAACTGTATGTGATGATGATGTCCAAATTATATCTGACTAGAACATGTATATACAGATGTATATTTCTATCGTAATTTTTCCAGCCATCTTTAAAAGTAAATTTTTATATAAATATTTTCATCATCTCTATCATGTAATCCTAGGACCCGTTTTATGGGGTTCAAGCAGCTTGAGGTTGCAATCCAAGGAAAAGCAAGAAAAGTAGGCTCCTTTGGAGTAAGAAAGTCCTTGATGACAGAATGCAGTACGCTCTTCCATCTACTGACAATGATACCTCTCAAGCAATGGTGACTTTACATTCATGCTGTTACCATCTGTATGCATAGTCAAACCATGTGTGTATGTAAAATTACACACAAAATTAAAATTTTTCCTTTTCAAGGAATTTCTACAGCTTTAAAGCTGCACTACAAACAGAAGCAGGGTAAGGATGGACTCCTTTGGAGTGGGATCTTTGATGAGATTGTACAATGACAATACAGTCATGCCAGAGAAAGAATACCACCCATATATTTCCTGTGTTGTAGATGGTGGTTTCAGTGCATTACATATGACAGCTAGAGACTGAGTGTGAACATATGTGGCCTTTTATGTCTTTTCCTGGCACTACCTCGTTGGGGGGAATGCTATTTCATGTATGGCAGGGTGTCCATGGAAATGAATGAAGGCAGCAAGTATGAATATGTACATGTGTATATATGTATATGTCTGCGTATGTATATGTATGTATACATTGAAATGTATAGGTATGTATGTGTGCATGTATGTATATACATTATACATGTGTATGTGGATGGGTTGGGTCATTTTTTTGTCTGTTTCCTTGTGCTACCTTACAGATGCAGGAGACAGCGACAAAGTATAATAAATATAAAATAAATATATATACAGTAAATCTTTGAAGTGATGTACCCGAATATAAAAAAAACTTGGATTTAAAGGACCAAATAATAATACAGTACATTAATCAATAACTAAAAATCATTTTCCTCCTTCTATATTCTCCCTACAGTTTAATGATACTCTCTCACCCCAACCCTCATTTGTCCTCTTTTTCAACCCCTGCACCTTCCTCTTGATCTGCCACTTTCTTTTATATATGTCCCGATCATTTGCACTCCTTCCTTGTAAATACCACCCAAACACCTCTCTTTTCTCTTGCACTACATACTTTTCTTCTTCAACTACACTTCATCTTGGTTTACATTTGATTTAACAGACTTTTGGAATTAACAAAACCCCTTTCCTCTATTAGCCCATTTAACTGATGGTTTATTGTACATATGTTTATGTACATATAGCCCATTTAACTGATGGTTTATTGTACATATGTTTATGTACATATATGTGATTATATGCATATGTGAGTGGATCAGTCTTTCTTTGTCTGTTTCCTGGTGGAATATATATTTTTTGTCGTCTGTAACGAAGGAACTGATACGATTTTTGCCCGGCGCAGACAGGTTAGCAGGGAATCAGTGATCAAGTATAATGAAATGAATAAAATATATTTTGAATGAATCATTCATATGTACTTTTGAATTGTATGTTTAGAAAAATATTTATCTGATGAACAGCTTAGTAACTAAAAGCTGAATGGTAACTAAAAGCTGAATCAAATATTTCTTAATCCTAGTGCAAACTAACAAGGAATACTATCCTTTTAAATAAATAGGGCAAGCCAGGGATATGTCCAGTCCAGAGTTTTAACATGACAGGAACTGGCAGTGTATACCATGATAAATGACACTGTGCTTGGTAGCACATAATTTTACTTATTTCAATCTGTGGTATGGAAAGTTTTTAAAATGAGTATGCATCTCCATTACAAATGGCTAGAAAGTAATCACTCCTTGTTGATTTTTAAACAAACTCATTACAATCTTAGTAGACAGGTGATTCTGCTTTTGTAGCAGTGAAGAATACAAGTTATGTGTCGGAAGTACTACAAGAGAAATCCATCATGCTATGTTCATCTGCTTTCTCATGCTTCTCAACATGAAATGAGAGTTTATCTTTACGAGAAAATGTTGCGGGGCAAAGATGACATTCAAATGGTTTATCTCCAGTATGAGACTTCATGTGGCGCAGCATATCACCCTTGCGTATAAAGGCATTGTTACAGAGTTCACACTTAAACGGCCGCTCCCCTGTATGTGATCTCATATGAGTTTCAAGACTACTCTGTGACACAACCCACTTCCAACAGATTAAGCACTGTGCTCTCTGGAAATGGCCTTCATTTAGGGTTGCATCATCTGCTGGGGTATTGAGAAATTTTGATGTCTTTTCATGATTGAGGAGATGAGTTTCATAACTCTTTTTTACTTTGAATTGCTTCTTGCATATTCCACACTCATAAAAAGTTCTATCACAATGAATTTCCATGTGGGACTGCAATTTATAAATTTTCTTAAAGGAATGACCACATACATTACAAGCAAAACCTTTTTCTTCTTTTCTTTGGGCTATTTCTGTACCAAAATCACCAACATCAATATCTTCATCCTCTATTTTGAACTCTTGAATAACATTACCTTTAGCAATTATATCATTGAGATTTGCACGGTTCAAGTATGAGTCTACTCTTCTCTTAAGATGAGTGTTCATGTGCTTCAACATATGGTCTTTGCGAGCAAAAGCTTTTCCACACGACTCACAGGTATGTGGCTTTTCTCCAGTATGACTTCTCCTATGAATGCTAAGTTTGTGGGCTTTCTTAAATGTCTTTGAGCAAAATTCACAACAATATTGCCCATTTATTCTGATCAGCCTTTGTTTTGGCTGTTTTATCTTTTCAACTACTATTTCTCTCTGGATTGTTTCATAAGTGTTGATACCAGTTGCTGGTTTGGGCACTTCCTCTCGAATACTACTAGTATCTCTGGCTGAATATCTCACTGGATTCTTTTCTTCTTTTAACAAAATTTCTGGAATAAAACCAAAAAGAATTTGACTAGATTCAAGAGGTGGCAATGCATTTTCCTGGAAGCCATGTTTTTCTTTTTGATGTTTACGTAACCTTTCAGACCTAGCATAACGAAAACCGCAGTAGCACACATAAGGCTTTTCACCAGTATGTACTGTCATATGGTGACGATATTTGTAATTCTCATTAAACTGCTGATTGCAATGGGGACAATTATACTCTGCAGGTGATGGAATAGGTAGTCCTCTTCTTATGAGATCCTGATTCCTTGCTTCTTCCAAAAGTGCATCACGCTTATCTGACCGTAAGTTATGAGTTGTAGCATGCATTTTCAAGTGGTCAATGCGACTAAACCTCTTGCCACAAAAACATATGTATGGTTTTTCTCCAGTGTGTATCCTCTTATGAGTGGTGAGTTTATCTGAACGAGCAAACCCTTTCTGGCATATTTCACAAATGTATGGTTTCTCACCCGTATGAGTTCTAAGGTGGACCCTCAACTTATTCTTTGATAGCTTCTTGAGACAAAGAGGACACTGATCACAATCAGCTACGAAAACATATTTCCCTGAAAATAAGGGTATCTGTAAGAAATGATTCTGTGATTGTTAATGGTATAACAAGAAATCATGCCAGAAAATAGTGCTTAACGAAGATGATTTATGAAAAAATATGAGGTGGAAAAAGAAAAAGATATTGTTACATGACTTGCTGGTTTTGTTAATATGAAATATATGAAAGATAAAAAGATACAATGGAATTTCAAGGAGTACTCCTAATCCTATATGAATTACTAAGCATATAATTAGAAATACTTTGACTTGCACTAGACAGAATGAATTGAATTGAAGTGGTATATAGGGGCGACTGTACTGTCAAGGTGGCTGAACTAGGGCATATAAAGTGGTCATGGCAAACTATGGAATTAGTCAGTGGGGCTTGGCTGTAGATGGATGGTTTTGATTCATTATTCATGGCAGATATACAGATATAGAATGTATGTGTGTAAATGATGCCATTGCTTGACTGTTCCTAATTCTATCTTGCTATGGTAAGAAATAAATACGGAAATATTGAAGATCAAAAAGCTTCTTCCCTCTGTGGTAGTGTCCTAGAAGCCTTGAGAGTGAGTATCCTCTTATCCTCCTGCCTTCTTATGAGGTAAATTCTTTATCCTTTGCTAACCACCTGTTTGATAATAGCAGCCCACGGCTCAGCCCAAGTAATCAGTCATCTGACAGAGAGTACAAAAACAGTATACCCTGTGCTGATAACAGAAGACAGCTATCCAAAACATTCAGCCTATAAGAGGATAAATAATACTTTTTTTTATGTTAGCTGAGACAGCAATGGGCAGCTGAGGCCCTAATCAAGGATAATAAAATACCTGTATATCTAAGAAAAAAAAAAATTGAATGAGGAACAAGGTGAAAAATGATGATCACTGACATACATTAATTCTACCACCTCATTATCAAACATTTAGCTTATATTAGCACATCAAATGATACATACTATAATTCTGAATGTATATGCAAGTCATAGTGTATAAAAACACTATCATACCAACAAATCTAACTTCAAATCATGGAGTTACTTACCAAGAGGAGACAGCAGAGCATACATAAATACATCCACTAGATGGAGTGCTGCTAAAATATGGCAACAGTCACAGGGGCTTTCAAAGACATGATGGTATTTCCACTTGTCACAGTAGAAGGAAAAGGTTTTGTGAAGACATGTAGGAAACCCAGTTCCAGCATCACATAGCTATAATTGTCAAATTGGACATTTCCACTTTTAGCACCAAAAGCATTAGGCAGAAGTAGTCAGCAGAAATATTAGGTCGGAGCCTCTGAAAACACTGCACTAAAGCTGCTCTTTGCCAGTGGCTTGTTAAGGGCGAGGCACTACAGGCTAAGAAGCAGCACCAGAGTTCACTAGGTATGGACACCCCACTGCCCTGGCCACTCCCTCTAGGGAGTTCAAGGAGGGAACAGGCATCAGAGATATAGATGGATAGATATAGATATATAGATAGATAGTCAGATAGATAGCACCAAAAAGGATTAAGTAATACAATACTACACTGTTTTTCTACTACTATCATATACTTCTTAAAGAGAATATTTTTGATGTTTATTTTCCTTGTTGTCTCACCACATTTTTATACAAAAAAAATTCATGTGCTTAAGAAACAGTATCAAAAAGGTGAGCTGTAAATTCAAAAGGGGAACAGTATAGCAACAAACAGTAAAGAATATTTCCCTAGACTAAAACAAAAATGAGAAGTAGCCATTACAAAATGCCACTTCTAAGTTTACCCTTTTAATATGAAGTACAGACAGGATTAAACCACATACACGAAAGTTTAAAAGTACATTTCTCTAAAAGTTTAAAATATTTCATATTATTTATTATACTTTGTCACTGTCTCCCGCGTTAGTGAGGTAGCGCAAGGAAACAGAAGAAAGAATGGCCCAACCCACCCACATACAAAAGTATATACATACACGCCAACACACGCATATATACATACCTAAACATTTCAACATATACATACATATACATACACAGACATATACATATATGCACATGGAAATATTCATACTTGCTGCCTTCATCCATTCCTGTCGCCACCCTGCCACAAATAAAATGGCACCCCCCCTCCCCACATGTGTGTGTGTGTGTGATGTAGCGCCAGGAAAAAACAACAAAGGCCACATTCGTTCACACTCAGTCTCTAGCTGTCATGTGTAATGCACCGAAATCACAGCTCCCTCTCCAAATCCAGGCCCCACAAAACTTTCCATGGTTTACCCCAGACACTTCATATGCCCTGGTTCAATCCACTGACAGTACATCGACCCCGGTATACCATATCATTCCAATTCACTCTATTCCTTGAATGCCTTTCATCCTCCTGTATGTTCAGGCCCCGATCGCTCAAAATCTTTTTCACTCTAAAACTCTTGCATTTCCCTCCCTAACCACCCCGTCCATAAACAAATTAAACAACTATGGGGACATCACAAACCCCTGCTGCTAACCAACATACACCGGGAACCAATCACTTTCCTCTCTTCCTTCTCATACACATGCCTTATATCCTGGATAAAAACTTTTTTTAGCAACTTACCTCCCACACCATATACTCTTAAGACCTTCCACAAAGTATCTCTATCAACTCTATCATATGCCTTCTCCAGATCCATAAATGCTTCTTACAAATTTATCTGTTTTTCTAAGTATTTCTCACACATGTTCTTCAAAGCAAACACCTGTTCCACACATCTTCTACCACTTCTGAAACCACACTGCTCTTCCCCGATCTGATGCTCTGTACATGCCTTTACCCTCCCTCTCAATCAGTACCCTTCCATTAAATTTCCCAGGAATTCTTAAAAAACTCCTCCCTTTGCCTTTGTACAGTGGCACTATGCATGCATTCCACTAATCCTTAGGCACTTCACCATGATCCATACATACACTGAATATCCTTATCAACCAAAGAACAACACAGTCACCCCTTTTCTTGACAAATTCTTTTGCTTTACCATCTGAACCTGCTGCCTTGCCGGATTTCACCTTCTGCAAGCTTTCATTACCTCTTCTCTTGTAATCAAACCATCCTCCCTGACCCTCTCACTTCGCACACCACCCCGACCAAAGCGCCCTACATCTGACATTGTCATCAAGCACATTAAACAAACCTTCAAAATACTCAATCCATCTCCTCATTTCATCACTACCTGTTATTACTTCCCCTCTTGCCCCTTTTACTGATGTTCATATTTGTTTTCTCGTCTTACACACATTATTTACCTTCTTCCAAAACATCTTTTTATTCTCCCTAAAGTTCAATGATACCCTCTCACCCCAACTCTCATTTGCCCTCTTTTTCACCTCTTGCACCTTTCTCTAGACCTCCTGCCTCTTTCTTTTATACATCTCCCACTCATTTGCATTATTTCCCTGCAAAAATCGTCCAAATGCCTCTC
>JAUUDZ010459869.1:631-12255 GCA_032361705.1 Panulirus versicolor | reverse complement strand
CAAAACATCCAGGTTCCTTTCCTCAAACATACTACCTATCTCTCTTTTTTTCTCATCTTGGTTACATCCACACACATTTAGACACCCGAATCTGAGACTTCGAGGAGGATGAGCACTCCCCGCGTGACTTCTTCTTCTGTTTCCCGTTTTAGAAAGTTAAAATTCAAGTAGGGAAGGGTTTACAGCCCCCCGCTCTCGTCCCCTTTAGTCGCCTTCTACGGCACGTGAGGAATGCGTGGGAAGTATTCTTTCTCCCCTATCCCCAGGGATATGAAATTCAGTTAGTAGGGATATCAAATTCAATTCCTGGTAGATTATCCTAACTCTTTACAAGTCATTTAAGTGTCCCCGGTTTGAATATCGGATGTAGTTTTGGTCACCTTACTTAAAAGAAAATATATGCGTTACCATAATGAATTCTGGGTTGAGAAACTACTCCTATGACATCTGACTAAATAAATCTATTTAGCTTGGAAAAGAGAAGGTTAAGAGGTGATCTGATAAAGGTATTCACTATTATCAAAATCTTTGATAATCTAGACTTATCACGCTACTTAAGGATCTATCTTTGACTTCACTCATAACAATTGTTACAAATTCGTGAGCAAACATTTAACCTCGAATGAGGTAAAGTATTTTTTGTTCAACAGGAGAAAACGGAATGATTTAATGGTTAGAGTGGTTAAGAACACTACCATAGAATAAACTTGATAAATGTTACCGCGTGAAATCCACGACTAAAATGATTTGCGCCTCCTTAGTTACATGAAAAGTTTACGGTATTCTTTTTTCTTAAAACATTCAAATGCCTTTCTACTTTTACCACACTAATCAATGGATTTCATATCTCTTCCTCTATAGCAAACAGACTTGAGTAGATCCTGTTATCTGTTGCCATTTGAATTCCTATGTATTCCTTTGAATTTCAGTACATCCTCTTCATCTCTCTTAATCATGCTTCTCCTGCTATTCGATTTGTCATTTTCTTTTCATGTCTTACTCGATCAACCCTCCTTACACCACCTTCTGTTCTGAAGCATTTAATTTCCAACACATTCACCTTTTTCCTTAATTGATCTCGGTCCTACGCTTTAAATGCACACATATCCGTCGGGACTACTATGCCATCAAATATACCCATCTTTGCCCTCACAGACAGTGAGCTTAGAATACATCAGTATGAATTGGGTGAGGTTCTAACAGTGATATAGGTAAAAGGTGTATTTCTGCATTGTTAAATTCAACCATGGTACCGCTCTCCCATTCTGAGATGCTACACAGATTCAGATTAAGAGAGGAAATATGTTCAGTGTGAGAAAGGAATGATTAAAGGAGGGCAAATTAGTTGAAGAGTTAAGAGTGAATTCCTCAGCATAAGAGTAAATGAGGTTAGATGAATGCAAAAAAGATAAAGGGTCGGCGTTAGTACTGAGCTCTGAGGGTTTCAGTCTTAACAGATTAAGGGGATAAGTTACTGCATCAGTGACCACCTGAATGGCGGACTAGAAAGAAAGCTATGCATTAGAGAACAAAGAGAAACATAAAGGTCAGATGAAGAAAGTTTAGAAAGCTGTCGAACTTTTTGGGGGTGTCGAGGACTACGACAAAAGATTTACCTAAATCCTTGATAAAGGAAGTCCACATGCGAGTCAAGTGGGAGAGAAAATTACCGGTGGAGCGAAAGACATTATGATATTCTGAAAGCAAGGAATGAAATTCTAATTGCGTAAGATAGTGAAGTTATAGAAAGTTTAGAATAGTTTAGAATTAGCAGATGTGAGAGCATGAAGCTATAGATGGAAGGTTTGGAACAATATTCTTTCTTAGCGATGAACTGTATCACAGCATGTTTCAAAGACGAAACGGAATCTTAGGTTTTAAGACAGAAAAAAAAACAGCGAGTAAGGTTGTAGCTAGTTTAGAGTCACACATCCAAAGAGCAAGAGGATGTATTCCATCCAGATCAGTGCGTTTTACTCACTTGTGTCTAGTATTGCATTCGGTAGACCTTTCATGAGGAAACTTCAGAGAGGGCAAAAGTTCAAGACGGGAGAAGGTGGAGGGAGGGAATGAATGGGAATCATTAAGAGTGAGAAGCAATCAAAAAGCCGGAAAGAACTGATTTATCAATGAGATTTAATTCAGTCAGAAAGGAGAAAGACTTACAGAAGTTATTGAAGATGCGTCTGTTTAAGACCAGAAACACTCATCAGTAGAATAGGTCACACATCATCACCATTTCTTTTGTGAAGCTGTGCTGTCTATGAATAACAGTGATTCCAAGGCAGGAATGAAGTTGAAATGAGATTTGGGAAAAAGAGGGACTCCCAGGCTCCAATCAGGTTTCTCCCTGGAGCGACAAGTATAATGATGCGATAGGTATAAAAGCAAGATCGATCATATTGTAGTTTGGGCAATAAAGATTAAGTGGAAGGGTCATAGGACCCCATCCTAGCCAAGATAACCTCCAATATACTGTCAGCATTGCATGAGACATCCCGGCCGGGGAAGAAATACTGGTACCAGGGAAACACGGCATTTCAGCTACACAAGGATCATAGTGCTCTTCCATAGTTCCAAGTAAGGGTTGCTATGCAGATGTGTGATAAAAGTCGAACGTTTCCCCATTAGAGTAACAGAAGTGAAACAGTGGTCAGATGACCCTACATAATAGTGCAGAAATAAAGAGTGAATAGTGGGAAGGTTTTGAAGTGAAAAAGAATAGGTTAGGTGCACTGAGGCAGTGGTGTTGTCAGTCAGAAACTCGCGTTTACGATGAATCATTTGTTTCAGATAATAAAAAAAAAAGGAAAAAGAAAGGACTGTCTTCACTGAGATCCTCTCGAATATAGTGGAAACATCCTCTCTTAAGTAACTGAAAACCCCTGCATAGAGTATATCAGTATGTGCATGCGAACAGAGTAACGATTTGTGGCAGGCGGGTTAATAATCGAAGAGCTGAAGAAAGTTGAAGGAACTTGGGGGAGGAGGGGACACACGAAACATAGAAGCAAAGTTATAGGCGTTATATGAATTTTGAGCCTAATAGCTTTAAAGCTCTGTGACTTAAGGCCATCGAGGCGAGTGTTTACACTACAGAAACGCCTACGTGGGAGCGGAAACAGTGGTCAAAGTTTGCAGTATGGTAAGAGATCCGATTGTGAATAGTAGACTTAAACAGTTAGGTTCCAGACAGATCAGATGAGGAGGCAGACTGGTGGTTTTCAACATAGACTATGAATCCTACAAAAATGAGGGGAGAAGGAGTCAGGTTTGCGAGAGGCGTCGATAAAGGTAAGGTCGTTTTTAATCGTTTAATTGCAGTCAAGGGTGCTCCGGGAGCGATCTAGTTCTCCTCAACCCTTGGACTACCCCTGAAACAGTACCAGAGATATGTAATTATGGTGATCTGCCACAACAATGTAAGCGTAAAGTTAGAAAATGTACAGTTAAGAAGTCTAGTGAGTTACGTATTGACAAGTGTTATGCGCGAGGCGAAGAGAGTGTGATTTTGTAAACTAAATGTCAGCAACCCTTGTGTAAGTGAAGCAACAAAGCAACAACTTGGTCTAAGGAGGTGAGCGTGACAGTCACTGCAATGCTGGATCACAGCTCCACCGTCACTAACCCTTCCGACACTCAAGCGGTAGTACCTTCCTGGTAGGTGGTTGCCTATTACCCAGTGCTTTGTTTCTCAGCACGTAAAGAATTGAATGGCACAAGACCCATAACTCTAGCTTGGATTTCGCCTGAGTTGTGCCATTTTATCAAGGCTTTTGATAAGTTCTCTTGGGCGAGATTATTTCATTGATCAAACCTACACGGTATTTCAAGGGAGATGTATAGCTGGTTCGGTGAATTGTTGGACGACTGGGAACAAAGAATAACATTACGTGGAAGTAAGTATGACTGACGGACTTGAGGTAGTGTGTTGCAAAGTTCTTTGTTAAGACTATTAATGCTTACTCTTTACTTGAATAATTCAGAGACTGGGATAAGCAGCATAATACATAATTGGCTACTACCGTCGATAGGTATGAAAACTTATACAAACTGGAAAGTGTTTTTGTCAGGGTGAATAAGTGATAGATAGAATCTAAAGTCTAAGTAAGTAAGGCTCTGCACATAAGCAGGAAAAAATATAAATCATAGCCTAAGCTTAGTCCCCAGCATCATGAGGTGCTAAGAATCTCCGGGTTTCTGCCTGATTCAACTGTCAATGAGAGGAAAGGCTCTGTCAGTAGTGGTACCTGCCCCTCCCACGACCTTCCCACTCTCGGTGAGACCTTCCTCTTTTTCTCTTCACTATACCAACATTCGTGGTCTCTCTAGTAACGTCTTCTCTGATGAAGACCATCTGTATAGTACCTCTCCTAATATCTTACATCCCTCTGCGACACAGTTGTCTAATGATTTTCTCACTAGTCCTAATTTCGAATCCAATCGTAATGTCCACTCACGATTTCTGTTTAAAGGTTGTGTCTGTACTTATTCCAACATCAACACACCTGCTGCATGATTCAAGGACCTTGAGTTCCCAGACTTTGATGTTATGTCTCAAAGTATGTCTCTCAACTATCACAATTTTCCTCTGTTTTGCCTATTGCTCTTTTACTTCTACAATTTTCATATCTTTGTTCGACTATCTAAATTCCTGCAAAGAGACTTTTACATCCTCTCATCCGCAAGCCGAGATCCTCTATTTCTGGGATTTCAACGTTCACCATAGAGTATGGTTGAATTTCTCCCATGTGGATGGTAAAGGGATTTTGAAGCCCTCATGTTTTCCATTCTTAAAGATTTAGAGCAAATCATCTCCCACCCTGACTGATGTGACCACTCTCCTAATATTCTGAATATGTTTTTCACCTCTAGTTCATCCCGCTGTGAGTACTCAATCTTGCCCCAGTTGGTTCCTCTGATCACATCCTTATAAATGTCTCTATTCTAACTGTACCTCCCCCTCCAGCAGCCCCTTCTAAGCGTATACTGGCACCTCAACAAAGTTGAGTGGATTAACTAAGAAATCTATTTCCTGACTTTCCCTGGGTAAATTACTGTCTCTTATTTGGTGATGCTTCTGTCTCCCAAAAACGCATAGCAGCGGTTATTCTTGCGGGAATGAAAGCATTTACCCCTTCTTTCTCCTAGACGACCACTTCCTCTAATCCTTGGTTTAGCTGTTCCTTTTCTGAGGCCATTCAGGCAAGGAATCAGACAAATCGGGCTTGGAAAACTTTCCTTCCTCTGTCTCCCATTCAGCTTGCATAACTTCCCTTAATCACGGGGATCACGTTATCCGTGAAGTAAAGCGTTCCTATATTCAAAGTAAGTGCTAACCTCTCCTCGTCACTCACTAATAAGTCTTTGTTGTCTTTAGCTATGGGCATCTCTAACAGCTTCTGTTGCTTTACCTTTCCTTCATTTTCTGCTCTGACGGTACTAACAGCTGTCTCTCCCATAGACAAAGCAACTCTGGTTCCAGTTTCTCCTCTAACTCCACCTTGGATGACTCTAATATATCTTCACCCCCTAATACTCATCTTACTTATCCTATGCCCCTTTCCGTACTCTTTTCGGACTGTTTGAAAAGCGTTTCTTTTTCTGAACACTAGAAAGGATTATGGTCCTAGTGGCATCCATTCCCGTTTACTGAAAGAGCGTGTCTCTGAACTTGCCCTTCTGCTTGGTGGTCTGTTCCGTTTCTGTTTAGAAAAAAAAAAATTCCTGCACTTTGGAAACATGCATTGATACATCCTATCTCTAAGAAGAGTGATTGTTCCGACCCCTCTAACTATCGTTTAATGCCTCTGAATTCCTTCTCAACTTCCATATCCTTACGTACCTTAAAATCACAGTCTTCATTAATCATCAGTATGGCTTCCACAAGGCGAGATCTACCAGCTATATTCTTTCCTATCTTACTAATATCTGGTTATAATCCCTGAAAGATTTTTGGAAGTCAAGCGTAATTACCCGTGACGCATCCAAAACTTTTGACAGGGTTTGGCAACGTGGTTCCATCTCTGAGTTTCCCTCTTTTGGCTTCCCTCCCTCACTTTGTTCCTTCATATCTAGCTCCCTCTCTGGCTGATCTACTCTCTGGTTGTTGATGGATTAGCTTACCCCTTTTCTCCATCAACAGCGGTGTCCCACAAAGTTCTGTCTTGTCTCCTACACTTTTTTCTCCTTTTACGTTTTCCTCTTCATAAATAATCCAATGCACTCATACGCTGACGACTCAATACAGCTTCCTTAATATACTCAGACTTGAAAAGGATGTCCCAGTGGGGAAAATGTAATCTAGTTAAGTTTGATGGTTACAAGACGCAGTTTCTACCTATCCTCTATCGAAAACTCCTCACACTCTCGTCTGTCGGGGCAACACGAATGTAAAGGTCTCTTCCCGTAACATACAAACAATAATCACAAACTTTATGAAGCCGTAAGATTCCAAGACAAAAACACCATTACAAGAACCAGACGAACTCACGCCCTTCATGGAAAGTTGTCCCGAGCGGTCCCCGATGGAGAAGTTCCTCAGCTCGGCTGGTGACAGGTAGTACAGGATGTTCTGATTGGCTGTTGGTGGCAGATCAGGGTCCAATGCTGATACCTATGAGGTAAGAAAGATGGAGTTATATATCTGCACAGGTATCGAGGAGGAGTCCTTCACTAAGTCTTCATCAGGGACAGTCATAATAATTTCAAGTTGTGGACTGGGGTACAATCATTATAGCAGAATATAAATGACAAAGTAATCTCTGCATGCAAACCAAAACAACTAGCACAGGAGTTTGTAGTTAGGTGTTTGTAAGCGTGCCGAAAGCCAGCGGCTGTTTCCTATGATATCATCGATAGAAGTTCTGCCTTATGATATCAGATGTTCATGATGAGGATCAAACGATATGATATAAGGTATCAATACTGACGACTATAAAGACTTATGACATCAGTTGTTCATGCTTAGGATTGTAAACACTTGTCAGATATTCATCCTTACGGTTATAAAAACTTGTGATATTAGATATTCATACTTAAAATGACAAAGAATTACGATATCAGATACTCATATTTAGGGTTACAAAGAATAGATAGATATCAATGCTTAGAATATAAAGATTCATGCATGATGGTAAATCTTCTAAGGGTACCATATACTCTAAATCATTAGCAGTGAGTGAGGATTATGTAGTGAACACTCTAAAGGCTGTAATTCTTTATAACATAAGGTGTGAATTGTGGTATCAAATGCTCTTGCTTCTAAGCTTACAAGAATCCATGTGTACTTGTACTGATCGTTACATAAGCAGTGAGTATATGATAAGGATAATGCTAAGAAGGTGACAGCAAGAACTGTCATACGAGAGTAGAGTCATTTGCACGACATGAACTCAGCAGACATTATTTCTTACAAATGTACTTATTGCATTAGCTATTGCGTAAAAAATTAAACTGATCGTAGGAATCACTGTACCAATTGATAACATTCTGACACAGTATCCCTTATTGTAGTAATTTCAAATAGCAATATATTCATTCAATCCGTAGCAGTAACTGATAAAAATCATTTATCCCAGTGAAAATATTCGTAATATGGTTAACACTGCCCAGCTGATGCATCCCTGTTAAGTGTCGGTAAATCATTTATTATAATGAGAGGTTTGTACAGTGAACACGAAGCACTTTCTCATCATATGAGGCAACAATGATGTCTGTCTTCTGACTGCACCCTAGCATCCTGTCTCCCCTTAAGTTACAACATTACACGCTTGTATGAATTAGTGAACAAGTGTGATTTCTGAACTACAAAGAACAAGAACGAAGACATTCACTTCTAAGTATTGAGATACAAATAATCAGTCACTGAGACACTTATAAGCAATGAATAATCAATAGTACAAAATATATGTATAAATTGTAATCTTTAGGAGTATATGACAAAATCACACAGAGTCAAACAAGACACCTGTCACACGTTTGAGAGAGAAACAGAAAACATTAATCATGATGTATCAGCGGTGTCAGTCTATGATGTGCGAAGCGGGCGTCACCATCACTGGTGTCCTGTAACATCCTGCGTGAGTTATGCTGCCCAAACTCTCCCATGTTCGAGAGAGAGAGAGAGAGAGAGAGAGAGAGAGAGAGAGAGAGAGAGAGAGAGAGAGAGTTACCTTGCCGAGGACGAGGGAGCAGTCAGTGTTCTCGGTGACGGTGAAGGAGTAGTTGGCCTGCTCGAACACAGGCTGCAGGTCGTTCACGTTGACCACGGCGATTGTGATGTCT
This sequence comes from Panulirus versicolor, assembly GCA_032361705.1. NCBI lineage: Eukaryota > Metazoa > Arthropoda > Malacostraca > Decapoda > Palinuridae > Panulirus > Panulirus versicolor. The sequence continues at coordinate 3,969 of JAUUDZ010459869.1, read as the reverse complement.
ATCTCGGCCGGCTCGTTGTTACCGTCGTCCAGACGCACCCGCATAGTGAACTGAGGAGAGGCGAGACTAAACGCTAGAGACTGCATGAAAGGGGAGACTACACTCCAGGGACTGCATGAGAGGGGAGGCTACAGTCCAGAGACTGCATGAGAGGAGAGACGACACTTTAGGGACTGCACGAGAGGGGAGGCTACACTCCGGAGACCGAATGAGAGGAAAGATTACATTCCCAGCACCACATGAGAGGGGAGACTACACTCCAGGGCTTATATGAGGAGACTACATTCCAGACCCAGCATGAGAGGAGAACTAAACTCTAGAGACTGCATGAGAGGATAGACTACATTCCAGACATCACCTGAGAGGGGAGACTACATTCCAGAAACAGCATGAGTGGGTACACTACATTACAGACACCACAAGAGAGGGGAGACTACACTCCAGAGACTGCATGAGAGGAGAGACTACATTCCAGACATCACAAGAGAGGGAGACTACACTCAAAGGACTGTTTGAGAAGGGAGACTACTTTCCAGACACAGAATGAGAGGGGAGACTGCATTCCAGACACCACATAAGAGGGGAGACTATACTCATAAGACTGAATGAGAGGGGAGAGTATACTCCAGACGCTGCATAAGAGGGGAGACTACATTCAAGAAACTGCATGAGACTTACGTAGAGTTACATAGATACACAAAACCAAGGGGTAAGCGTCTCCTTAAAAGCATTAGAAAAATAGGAAAGCAAAGCAAATGCTCTCTCCCCACTTTACACTCCCTCCGGCACGCGCCGGATGGAAATCAAGTAGAAAAAATACCTTGCAGGATTAATAAGTCTAAAGAAAATTTTTGGAGGAAAGTCATTAAGGTAGGATGAACATGAATTTGTCATGCATCCTATGACCAACAACAGGCATCCCTTCACTTTTTTTTTATAAAGACAATAACAAGGATAATCTCTCGAGTTATCATGCATTTATTGTTCCTGATGTTGAAGAATGATACAATAATTCTTACCCTTAAAGCAGATGACATTCGTTAATAAATGTTGGTATGTTACAACAGCATGGCCAGGGAGAGATCAGTGGCTGAGAAGGTAGCATGATATACCACTGCATTAATGACTGATTAAATGAATTACTAAGTACCGGAGAGTGAAAATTGGTAATCAAGCCTAATTCTGAAGATGTTAAGGGTGCTGCTCTGAACAACATTTTCTGAGAAAGTTTTCATACTGTCCAGATTAACTCGGTGACCTTTAAACTTTATTCCCCTCTATCGTTGATAATGCTCGCACTACTGTAAAGAAATTTTCAGTACCGACGTTGTTGAATCATTTATGTATTTAGAAAAATTCTTTTGATTTACCCCGTATGTGCCTCTTGCTTAAGGAGAATAAGTTTAATTCTCGCAATCTCTACTCGTGTGGTTAGTTACGCAAGGAAAGAATCAATTTAGTTGCTCCGCGCTTTACTCTTTCCAATTTAAGAATATCCTTGCTTAAGTTGGGGTCCTAAACTGCACTGCATATTCGAAGTGTGGTCAGGAAGGCTAAGATATAGTGGCAACATCATATCCATGCTTTTGTATGAAAAGTTTCTGTTAAAAAACCCTTATCATCCTATCTGCTTTCTTGATAGTTTCTTAATAATGCTGGAAAAATATAAGTTGTTGAAGACAATGATTCCTAGATTCCCTACACTAGGGGTGTCTTTTTTTTGTGTCCTATTGGTTCTTAGTCGAATTTTTCACCGAGGTTTCCTACTTGTAATAGCTGGCGTTAGATGGCATTTGGCATTTTCTAGAAAAATTTCATCTAACGTCAATAAATGTAAGCTGTTGCAAGTAGAAAACCACAATCGAATATTCGACTATGAACTGATGGGCCACAAGATAAAGACACCCCTTGTGTGAGGGATCCAGGGGTCACTGTCTTCAGTAACTTCAAACTCTCCCAGCACCTTAACAAAGCTGCCAAGAAAGCAAATAGGATATTAAGATTTATTAACAGAAACTTTACTTACAAGAGCAAGGATGTGATATTGCCACTATACCTAAGCCTAGTTAGACTACACCTCAAGTATGCAGAAACTACTCCCCAGAGACTGCATGAAACGAGAGACTACACTCCATAGACTTCTTGAGTTAGGAGAATATACTCCATACGCTGCAGAAGAAGTGAGACTATACTACAAAGACCGCATGGGAGGGGAAACTATACTCTATAGGCTGTGTGAGAGGGGAGACTACACTCAAGAAACTGCATTAGAGGGGACACTACTGCACTTTGGGAACTACACTAGACAGGATATTTCACACTAAGGGCTATATCAAAAATGAATATACTTTAGACACTAGATGAGATGGCAGACTATGCTCTAAAAACTAGATGGGAGGGGAGCCTAAACTTTTAGTGTCTATATTAGAGAGGAGACTATGGCGACTATTTTAGAAAGAAGACTATACCAGAAACTAGATTAGGGAGGAGACAATCTCACTCTAGAGAAAAGACTACAATCTAGAAACTAGAAAGGAGAAGAGACTACACTCCGGAAATTTCATGTGGCTATATCCAAAGAGGCTAGCATTAGGAGGGTATACTAAGAATGACTTTTTTCAGCAAGGCATAGTTAGGGAGGTTATATCCGGTGAAGGTATATTAAGGGGATAATAACTAAAGTGAAGATCTCACAGTAGAGGCTATTATCACAAATCTAAGGTTCTATCAGAACTGACAATGTCTTTCCTTAAAGTCCACAACAGACGTTCGCTGCACCTCAGGTTATGAAAGAAAATGGTTTATGGGCATATCCCCTCGGTTATCCTTTGCTTTTCTAATATCTCCATACTTAGTAAGGTCTGTGTTTTTCGTATCTTCAACTGTCACAAACAAACCCGGAAGGATCCAGTAGTCTATTGCTATTTACTTTCTCACAAACTCTGGAAGACAGACACAGAAGTCTATACATATGAAATCCAGTATCTTATCAGAATTCATTTTATATGATTTCCTCGTTAACCTGACGTCTCTTGGCTATGCCAATATCTTGGACGGTGTGGTACTTACACTACAAGGCTATGGACTGAAATTTATGAGGGTCGAGAATATGTTTAAACGCCAGTGAAGGAATCATGAATTATATCACTTAGTACACATAAGCTTACTTGCGTGTTGTAACGCCCTACTGAGGATGATCGATATGCTAAAGATGATGGTTACTTATCCACCTCACTGACATCTTACGGGAGAGAGAAACCTATCTCACTGACATCTTGCGGGGGAGAGGAACCCATCGCAATGACATCTTGCGGGTGAAAGAAAACTATCTCAATGAC
>JAUUDZ010459858.1:0-12256 GCA_032361705.1 Panulirus versicolor | reverse complement strand
GGGGGCTGTCATTTCATGTGTGGTGGGGTGGCGACGGGAATGAATATGAGCAGACAGTATGAATTATGCACATGTGTATATATGTATATGTCTGAGTGTGTGTATATGTATGTATACGTTGAGATGTATAGGTATGTCTATGTGCGTGTGTGGAAGTGTATGTATATACATGTGTATGTGGGTGGGTTGGGCCATTCTTTCGTCCATTTCCTTGCGCTACCACGCTAACGCGGGAGACAGTGACAAAGTATAATAAAAATAATAATAATAAAAATATATATATATTTCATTCATTTATTTATTATAAATGAAGAATGAAGAGCAATAACCCAAAGATGACCAGCAGTTACCTAAGAATGACCAGCAGTGATCTAAGGATGACTAGCAGTGACCTAAGGATTACCAGCAGTGACCTAAGGATGCCTAACAGTGACCTAAGGATGCCTAGCAGTGACGTAAGGATGATCAGCAGTGACCTAAGGATGACCAGCAGTGACCTAAGGATGACCAGCAGTGACCTAAGGATGACCAGCAGTGACCTAGCATTAATCCGAGGGTAGATACCTACTTATTAGTAGTTCAGGTAATTGGCACTGACCTGAGGATGGATGGTGAATCCTGCCCCTACCACAGCCACAGTCATGATCAAGCCTGTGGACATGGCAGCTGTGTGGCGAGCATCGAACAAACAGGCGGAGGCAATGGCTACGGCGCGGGTAGTATATAGGTAGAGCAACATGTAGCCAAAGTAGATATAGAACTTCTCGGCTACAGGGAAGCCAGCCATAGTGTATGCAGGAAGGATGTAGGCCATGAATGTGCCTCCTGCAGCCAGGAAGCTGTAGCATATCTATGGGAGAGATAAGTGGCCGCAATGTTGACTATTGTATAGGTGAGGTAAAGAGGATTACTTACAGTACACAGAGAGCCTCCATGAAGTACACTCAAAAACTGCATTTAAGATTATAAACATTTACTATAACTATCTGTGTCACATTGTCAGAAGTTATATTAACTTAAGTTATATCAATGTAATGTCATGAGCAATTACAATAACTGTGTCGCTTCATCAACATGTATGGTGCTCCACTACATCTCTTGCTTATCAACATTTACTGCAACTATTTGGGTCACATCAAAAGACATTTACTGTGGATGTGTCACGTTATCAATAAGTACTACAGTACTACAAGTGCCTGTGTCACATGAAAATTTATGTCGTGTCCATATTTATTTACTTATAATTACCCCACAACCTCTTTCTAAGAAACAGTCCTGGAGTTACCCAAGATGTCTATCTAGAAGTTCCTGCATCACAAGACTGTGCTATGCCAGTAGCTAGGTAATGTGGATTCCTTTGCAGTGGGAAGTTCTTTAGTGAGACTGTACTCTCAATGATACAGTCTCACCAAAGACGACTTTCCACTTGCAGTGTAACCTCAAGCAGGAAGAGTCCAGTTACACCTGAAACCATATCACATTTACATTTAAGAACGTTAGCTACTAGTGTCACATCATTTATATCAACTACCTATGTCACATCATATACATCTATTGTAATTACATGTGTCGCATTGACATCTCCTGTAAGTGAGTAACTGTGTCATCAATATTTGCTGTAGCTTCCTGTCACATCTTCACATTTTTCTGTAGCTAACTAAATCAAATAACTCACAATATAAACATTTACAATATATGTCAGATCATCATCATTAACAGAGGTGTGTCGCATAATCATCTGCACAAATTGTGTCAAATGTGTCACCAGCAGGAAAGTGCATCATGGATTTTAGGAATGAAATAAGAATGCGCGCAAGTATTGTAAGAATATATCAAAAAGTGTCTATCAAGTTCGAAGATTAAAGATAAAGTATACTTCAAGTCATAGCCACATTAAGTTCTAGGTTTAGCCATCTATTTAGGGCTTAATTCAGGCAAAATATAAATTAAGAATGGTTCTTATAACGTCTTATTCTGTAGGTGCTGAGTGACAGTTTCATAAAGGTTACGAGTGTCTGATCTAAAATTTCTTTATTTATGAAGAAAGTTAAACTGCAGGTTAAAACATGACTCCTAAAACGGTAAATGGATGACAATTCCTTTAGTACCTTCCATGCTGTGCAGACAACACAAATACTTTGATCATATCAGAATTCCTGGAAGCACATCATGAAACCCTCCTTTGACTGTCTGCGTCATATCAAAACAGTTGGAGAGTTAGCTAAGGCTTGAATAGGTCAGAAGAGAGAAGGAAAGGCTGAATCACCAAAGTAATCGGAGATACTTTTGGTTAAAGTCAGAAAGACTTGTCAGAAGAATGTCATAATAAAACACTATCATCATGGTGCGTTTGATCTTACACAGCACGAGCTTTGTCCTGATTTCTAAAAGAAATAAAAGCAAACTGGATTGGGCGTAAGGGAAGTGTTTCATGGCCTGATAAGCTCTGTCCCTCTGGCACATGAAGCGATATAGGACTCCATCCTGGTCAAGATAACCCTCACTATATGGTCAGGACAAGTAGAGGCATCCTGGCCAGCCAAGCTGTACCTATACTCAGGAAAGTCAGTTAAGAAGCAACACAAGTATGACCATTTTGAGGAAAAAGATTGGGCAAACCTAATCAGAAGTGATTAATACATGCAGAGGATCCTAATGAGACTGAAATAGAGCATGTATAGTTCAGAGGTTAAAAAGTATCCGAGTAAGCTGTACAAGTGCTTGTAATGTTTGAGAATTTGTGTTCCTTTTTTCAATTTGTTCTAGATCATCAAGGAGAGGTAAAGAAAAAGCCTTGGCTCTACTACAAGCAACCAGAGTAGAGCCTTATTCATTCTTGTGATGTATAGTCTCCCCCAAAAGTACCGGCTCCCCAGCCCTGAAGTTTCTAATAATCTACAACTGACCGATTGAGATTAAGACTTAACCTCGCTGCCAACCTGATGCAGTTCACAGCTACATCAGGTTAGCAGCAAAGTAAATGTTAATCTCAATCTGTCAGTTGTAGATTATGAGAAACTTCAGGGCCGGGGAGCCGGTACTTCTGGGGGAGAATGTACATTGAAATTCCCTTCATAGAGGACTTCACAATCGGGATGTGAAGTATAAAGACACAAAGCTTCACAGCAGGATGTCAAGCAGTGGAAGAATGGTACATAACTGGAGAAACTGGCAAATATGTACAAAGCACAAAATCAAAGTTATAAAGTTTAGAGAAATACTGAGCTTCAAAGTTAAGAGACTCAACATCCATTAGTAGGCAACAGCTGTGTTTTTATTACAGAAGACATAAACAAAACCCTTAGAGCAGAAAAGATGGGTAATGATTACAACTGGATATCTGAATGCAGAGGAGAAGCAGCCCCGAACAGCTGGGTTTCGGGAAGAATATCAGTGGAGGAAGCAGCTAGATGGTGTTCGACAGAGGGAAGATTGGATTTAAGGCTGTGAATATTGCAGAAATGAAAAGGTAGCCATGTCTAAGGACGTAGGTTGGGTTAGAGTCACTTGACGGTGGTTAAGGAAGAATTGGCAACTATCCAGCCTCTCTCAACTGGTGGCATCATTCTAATCAGGCAATGGAGAATTGGACAGTTGTTGTGCATCCATGAATTGCCTTTTGAACGAACAAAGGAAAAACAGGGATGCAAAACAAAGAAAAGTGCGAGTTACATGTTAAGAGTTGTATGTTAGATGGCGAGAATGTAAGGGTGTGGATTTAATATCAATAACCCATGTGGAAATATGATGCACAACGGTAAGCCAGGACGTAGGAACATGACTGTGCTGTCTAACTACATTGTTGTCAATATCCTTCCCAATACCCAAGCTGTAGTTGGTGGTTGCCTTCTACAACATGAATATAACTCTATGAAAAATCAATTCTTTCTGCAACAATACACATTACTGAATCTGCAACAATACACATTACTGAATCTGCAACAATACACATTACTGAATCTGCAACAATACACATCACTGAATCTGCAATAATACACATTACAGAATCCAACTGCTTTCTCAGAGTGTCATATTGTGGGTCCATCTTGCATTGATGGAGACCAAACTCTACCATTTGAAGACATTGTCAGATTTACACACGTGTGAACTGTTCTCATCACTTTCAAGAAAGATTTTAAATTATGTAGGAGATTTTTTTTCTATACATTTTTCACTGTCCGATTACTGTTATCCTTTCACTGCTCCCAGACAGAAAAATTTTATATTCATATTTTCTTCAAATTTTGATTACTGTCAACCTTTTCCCTACTGCTAGAGATATCTTTGCATAATTTGTCACTGATAAAATATCTAATTACCACCAGACTAAAAAAAACCATATCCATATCTGATTTCTTCATTCCTTAAATTCGTTACATTGTCATAATCAATATAGTGAATGTATTGATCACAACATTTACACGTTGCTCCCTCCTGAACCAGCCTTGTATATAGCTTTAATGAAAATCAAGAATAAGTCTTCTTAAACCATTGGTTGGCCAATTGCCCCTACATCGAAACGAAAAAATTCTAAATGCTTCTTAAAGCCTGTGCACAACCACGTGCCCTTACCTTTGTGACAATATAGATGCCCTTAGAGTAGAGGCCATCGCTGATATCCCTAGCCACAGCAGGCTTGTCCCGCCACACCTCGGAGATGGCCATCAGCAGGACAGGCCAGGGAGCCACACCGGCCATAACATAGTGGAAAGCAGCACGGTTGTTGATGCTCTCCTGGTGTTGTGCTGAGGAGGTGCGGACGTCCCAGTACACAGCACCCACCACCACTGACATCACCCCAGCCACTAGCGTTATGGCCAACCAGTGCAGCATATTGTATGGGAATTGGTAGATCATCGCTCGTCTGCAACATCAACAGGAATAGTTAAGTTGATCATGCTTTTGAAAGGGCTGTGGCATGATGGATTATATATGGATGAAGTTCACTGTACAGAAGACCAGTGGCATGATGGATTATATATGGATGAAGTTCACTGTACAGAAGACAAACTTACATTCAGAAGTTTGCTATGCAACACATTCCTCATTTCTCTAAAAGAGACAACAGGAAAAACAATTCTTTTCTTACTAATTAGAATGCATAACTGATGAAAATTCTTACATGACTCTGTCCAAAGAAATATGTATATAGTTAAACAACATGAAAGCATCCTAATAACTCCATCATATTAACATAATCATCAAAATACCTCCAACTTTGTCTGCTCTTCACTTGATCTATTAAATGAAATTATGCAACAAGCTGCTGAGGGACCACTATTCCGTTTCCTTCTATGGTAACCCCACGACCAGCTCATACACATGCACTTTATCAGCCAGTATCCACACAAAAGCCCATGCAGCGACTTGGCAACAGTTTAACTATGATTTTAAGTGAACTATTCCTGACAGACATCTTTCATGGACCTAAGGCCTCCATATCAGCAGCAAGTATTACAAATAAACTCTTTGTAAAAAGTCAAGAAGGAGAAATGCAAGTCACTTGCATGAAAAAACTGACAAGAACCCTTCCATTAGTCATACTATTGAGAGTACAAGGAAAAAAGAATGACGTTAGATATCCACAGAAGTGGACATTACAGTACTCCAATCTGCACACAGCCACTGACAAGCACTTACATCCAGAGTCCAAGAAGTTGAAGGCAAAGATTTTCCTTGCGAACCATGGGAGGAAGCGGCCCAGGGTGACCTGGGTCACTCAGCGCCTCCTGGCGACGTCTGAATGTCTCTGCCAACATCTCCACTCTCTGGGATGACTCCAGCATGGCCTCAGCACTCAGGTCATCCAAGGTTACGAGGTCAACTGTGGAAAACATTTCCTTAAGTGATTATCATGGAAAACATTTCCTTAAGTGATTATCATGGAAAACATTTCCTTAAGTGATTATCGTGGAAAACATTTCCTTAAGTGATTATCATTAATTGTAAAACTTAGACTAGTATATTTTCTAGCTATCATCTAAGTACATTAAATTTTTCTTTAACATAACATGCCATTCTTTTATAAAAAGTAAGAAAACAAGAACATGTAAAAATTAGGAAGAAGAACAAGTACACTATGACAAGATATTAACTAAAAGGGTTTGGATACTTTCTGAAATAGTTGGCTGTCCCAGATATCATATTCGAGTGGTATGTAGTTAACAAAAGCTTAAAGAAACTACTTTCTATTAAAGAACATGTTGGTGCTGTCTGGACAAAAGCAGAGGCTGCTATGAGATTTCAAATGAAATACTATCATCAAATAATACTATGGTCTGGAGCTGGATCTGAACCTACACTGTGAGGTATACGTAGCTTATATTTGAGACTATTGGGTCATTAATGTTTCTAAATAATCTTTCATGAGCAATGCCCCTTAATATCCTTTTATCATATTTCATATTACCATAGTGAAAGAAATGGAAATCACATGAACTTCAACAATGATTTAAACTATAGAAATAGAAAAACGTACTGGGATGGAATTGAATTTAAATCAAGATGTATATACCCAGAAAAAGGAATGGCCTGTGATTATATGTTCCAGTAAAATATAGTGTTATGTTCGAGTGCCCCTCTGTTCCTTAGTATTTTTCACATATTCTCATTCAGTTTTAACATACAAGCTGATAGTGATTAGTAACAAACGAGGTAGAGAAAACAAGGTCTCACTAGGGTCAAGGGTTAGTGAGAACCAAAGTATTTGTGGTGGATACTGACGGTAGTAGTCAGACGGATTCTTGTAGGCAGGACATGGATACTCAATAAAGGCAAAGTATGGCAGCATCTCTCGCCGTCTTCCAAAGTACATGAGGCGACCCGTGGAGATGAGTGCCACACGAGAGATCATGGTGAAGATCTCATAGGTGGGAGGCTGGATTGTCAGGATCTGTGGCACAGACAGTAAGGGTATCCGTAAACAAGCAAACATTGTATAAGACAAATGACAAAACAGTGTACACAAGGATTGTTTACTGTTTACACAACATGCCAATTTTTCAAAGGCGTTGTATACAACCCCAAAGAATGTTATGAACCTAACACTTGTAACAGAAAATGATCAAAGTTATCATCATCAGCAGAAGGACTGACCTAATGTGCTCATTTTTATCACTTTTTCCAATAGAAAAATAGTTGAAAACAATTCAACAGCTTAACTTTCCAATATTTTTTCTGCAATGAAGTTGAACAGATGAATCATTTGTAGAGGACGTTATGGGATTCTTTTTCTGGTCCAAATCTGATTCCAGTTAGTGTTGTAGGGGAGTTGCTTCCGGTGTTGCTTACTGTATCAATCATTTTGATGTAGGGCATGCATGTCATGTGTGTCCTATGTAACGCCTAGAATAGCTAATGTTTTGTTAGTGGGAGTGATTGTCCATTCAAGTTGACCAGAAGCTGTGCGTTCACTTTGGTTCTGTTTGCAAGTAAGTGATTGAAGACTTCTGTGGAGATGCAGTCCTTCGTTTTAGTCAGCAGTGGTTTAACTGTGTAATGTAATGCTGCATGTTTGTTGCAGCTAATGTTATGTTAGTGTGTTATGATGTGATTGCGAAGTTGTTTGCACATGAGAGGACCTTTGTGTTGTGGTTTGCTGGAGGTGGGAGGTTGTACAAGAAGAGAATGAAAAAGGTTGGGTGAAGAACAGCTCCTTGGGGAACTCCATTATAGAGTTCATGTGTTTTAAAGGTGAAGCCTTGATGAGTGACGCTAGCATGGCAGCTGGCTAACGAAAATGGTTTACCCGTTTTATGGTGGGTGGTGTCAAGTGTCTTCTGGGTGAAAATGTGTCAGGGGACAGTGTCAAGCGGATTGTGCATATCTAAAACTATAGAACTATGAAGAATGATGGGTTGTGTTTGGTTGAAGCTATGAAGGATCTGTTGTGTGTGGTTTAGTGTGTAGAGTGTTGGTGGAGTATTTGAGCCTAAATCCATGTTGTGTAAGTGAGAGTGGGTATCTAATTTCATTTTTCTGTGAATCAATTCTTCACAGTTTGGATACTGAAGAAGTGATACACAGTTGTAGGAGGGAAGATGATGGCTGATTTGAGGGATCATAGGACGTTATGTAGTTGGAGCTATTTGTAAGCGCTTTGATTGCACCTGAGCCAATGTTTTCTGTAAAAGTTTAATATGTTGTCAGAGCCTGTTGCAGGAGACTTCTTTAAAGTACCAGTGGGAGTGAAGGATGGATGGGCACTTTCTGGATGGTCTTATGTTGGCTTTTCATGATTTTCCTGCTTAGGAGTGAAGCTGGTTTGTGGCTGATTTTTGAAGAGTGCCTCATGAGTATGTGTGTTTTTTTGGGGAAAAGATGTCATTGTAAAGAGCATGAAGTGCTTCAAGAGCTTGAAGCAGGGGGCTGGACTGATGCACTAAATGTGGATCTTCTTTAACTCGGCACATATTAGTTGCTCTTGATCTCATGGTTCATAGTGTTGAGAAAGAAGCTCCATTAAGCAGTTTGTTTTTCATCTATTTGGCTAGTGAGGATGAAATTTAGTTTGGAATTGCTCTCTGACATCTATTCATGGTGAACATTTTTGTCTGAATTAGTTTCTCTGTTTAATGAGGTGTGCAACTCGTGGGGATAAGTTTGGGTAACGTTTCTCTCCATGTCCTTGTTTTTTATGCTTTTTGCTGGTTTAGCTGGATGTGTTGATGAAGTGTGAGACTGCATGATTTTCGGATGGGAAATGACCTATACTAGGTTGTAGAGCTTTGTTTCCATGTGCTGTGCGAAAGAGAGTCTGCTTTCCTGTAGTTAGTGTAAGTATTTTTGGTGTTTAGATACGATGAGTGGGCGGGGTGGGGGTTATCATGATGGGCAGGTGGTCAAAGAAAACTTTGTGTGATCCTCCAAGTGGTTATTGCGTGTAACGCTGACAACCAGAGGGCGATGTCTACCGAGGCCGGCTGCTAGGGATAATGGGTGGGGACTTTGGTTGGTTGGTTGGGTAGGATGAGGATACTGAGAGGTTGCATTTGGTTTATGAGGAGTTCAGCAAAGGAAGCATGGGCGTAAGTATTGAGCAAGGTGGAATGGTGGGCAATGAAATCTCTACAGAGATTGGTGTTGGGTATGCTGGTCAGGTTTTGCAGTTACGGAGTACAGCTGGAGGGGTATATGGAGGGGGGGGGGTTATGAAGGTGTTATTTCGTAGTGAGTACAACTACTGTGGGTTTTCTTATGGACTGCATTTTTTCTGGGTATCATTATCGTTTGTAAGTTGTTTAGTGATGCCATTGGTCTTGGAGAATGGTATGGTCTGGTGGACGAGTGTTATGTTTCCTCTTTCTTGTCCTTGTCTGTTGTGTCTTATGGATTCGTAGTTGTAGAAAGGTGGTATGGCAGATTTGGATGCGAGTCGTGTCTTGGATGAAGGTTATGTGGCTGTTGTGTTCTTGGAGTTAGTTGAAAGCTTTTTCTTTTTTGACACCGACGTCGAGTTGCAGGATTAGTTTGTCGAAGGGGTTCCAGTTCATATTGCTTAACAACCACTTCTGCAGATTCTTACCACAATTCTGCCCCGGCCAGCCCACTGCCTGAGGTACTCGACAAGAAAGAAGGTATCAAAGATATCCATGCCACGGGTGGGCTGGTCCAGCAGCACCACGTCTGTCTCCAGCAACAAATGACATGCCACATTGAGGCGTCGCCGCTCGCTCAGGGTCAGGTCTTTGACTCGTGTGTGCCTGACTTGCTCCAGCCCCAAGTCATTAATTAGCCCATTGATCTGTGGAATAACATATGGATCACTGTAGAGTACTGATCAGATCTCTTACCTGTGGGAAGAGAATGATCATATTAATTCTAGAACACTGATTAGCTCATTGATCTGTGAAAAAGAAGGATTAGTTTCTAGCCTAAAACATCCTTGGGAAAGCTAGGTATTTTTTTCTTTAGTTTACTGTGATGGCATGGGCAACTGAGGTCCTAATCAAGGCGATACCTGTGGTAGGAGAGAAAGAATTCTACCTCCTTATTCCTCGCGTGTCGTAGAAGGTGACAAAAGGGGAAGGGAGCGGTGGGCTGGAAATCCTCCCCTTTTTGTATTTCAATTTCTAAAAGAGGAAACAGAAGAAGGAGTCAAGCAGTGAGTGTCCATCTTCCTTGAAGGCTCAGATTGAGGTGTCTGAATGTGTGTGGATGTAACCTAGATGAAAAGAAAGGAGAGACAGGTAGTATGTTTGAGTAAAGAAACCTGGATGTTCTAGCTCTGAGTTAAAAAGCTCAAGGGAAAAGGGAAGAATGATTTGGAAATGTATTGGGAGTAAAGTCAAGGGCTCTTGAGAAGACAAGAGCTAAGGAAGGAGTAGCACTACTCCTGAAACAGGAGTTGTGGGAGTGTGTGGTAGAGTGTAAGAAAGTAAATTCTAGATTGATGTGGGTAAAAGTGAAAGTGGAAGGTGAGAGATGGGTGATTATTGGTGCTGATGCACCTGGCCATGAGAAGAAAGATAATGAGAGGCAAGTGTTTCGTGAGCAGCTGAGGGATTGCATCAGTAGTTTTGGTGCACGAGATAGAATATTATTGATAGGTGATTTCAAAGCAAAGGTAAGTAATGTTGCAGTTGAAGGTGTAATTGGTTTGTTGGGGTATTCAGTGTTATGAATGGAAAAAGTGAAGAACTTGTCGAGTTGCGTGCTGAAAAGGGATTAGGAATACCTGGTTTAAAAAGAGAGATATGCAAAAGTATATGTATGTGAGTAGGAGAGATTGTTAGTGTGTAATATTAGATTATGTTTTTATTGATAGGCATGTGAAAGAGAGACCTTTTGATGTAACTGTGCTAAGAGGGACAGTTAGTGGGATGGTGGGATGTGTGATCATTATATTATGGAGGTAAGGGTGAAGATTTGTAGAGGTTTTTGAAAAAAGGCAATAGTGTTGGGGAAAAGAGAGTGGTGAGAGTAAGTGAGCTTAGAAGGGAGACTTGTCTGAAGAAATACCTGCTGAGATTGATTGTAGAATGGCAAAAGGTGAGTGCAAATGATGTAAGAGGAGTGGATGAGGAATAGGAAATGTAAAGAGAAGCAGTGATAGCATGTGCAAGAGGTACATTTATCATGTGAATAGTAGGAGGTGGGCAGATTAGAAAGGGTAGTGAATGGTGAGATGAAGACATATAGTTGCTAGTGAAAGAGAAATGAGAGGCATTTGGACAGTACTTACAGGGAAGGCATGCAAATAATTGGGAGATGTGCAAGAGAAAGTGGCAGGAGGTCAATAGGAAAGGTGCAGGGGTTAAAAAAAGAGGGTAAATAAGAGTTGGGGGGGAGAGAGTAGCATTAGAGAGAACAAAAAGATGTTTTGGAAGGAGGTAGATAATGTGTGAAAGACAAGAGAACAAATGGGAACATTGGTGAAGTGGGTAAAAGGGGAAGTGATAGCAAGTAGTGATGAAGTGAGGAGGAGATGGAGTGAGTATTTTGAAGGATGTTTTGATGTTTGATGATAGAGTGGCAGATTTAGGGTGTTTTGATTGGGATGATATGTAAAATGAGAGAATCATTGAGAAGTGTTTGGTGAAGAGAGAAGAGGTGGTAAAAGCCTTGCAGAAGATGATTTCCAGCAAGGCAGCGGGAGTCGATGGTGTTGCAGTTAAATTTATTAAGAAAGGTATGACTATGTTGTTGTTTGGTTGGTAAGGCCATTCAAAGCGTGTATGGATCATGGTGAGTTGCCTGAGGATTGGGAGAATGCATGTATAGTGCCATTGTTTAAAGGCAAAGCAGATAAAGATGAGTGTTCAAACTACAGTTTGTTGTGTATACCTGGTAAGTTGTATGGGAGGGTATTGATTGAGAGGGTGAAGGCATATACAGAGCATCAGATTGGCAAGGAGCAGTGTGGTTTCAAAAGTGTTAGAGGATGTGTGGATCTGATGTTTGATTTGAAGAATTTTTATTATTTTTTCTTATTTTGCTTTGTCGCTGTCTTCCGCATTAGCGAGGCAGCGCAAAGAAACAGACGAAAGAATGGCCCAACCCACCCGCATACACAGGTATATACAAACACGTCCACACACGCACATATACATACCTATACATCTCAACTTATACATACATATACACAAACAGACATATACATATATACACATGTACATAATTCATACTGTCCGCCTTCATTCATTCCCATCGCCACCCTGCCACACATGAAATAACAACCCCCTCTAACAACTCATTCTCTAGCTGTCATGTAATAATGCACTGAAACCACAGCTCCCTTTCCACATCCAGGCCCCAC
>JAUUDZ010459847.1:1451-12256 GCA_032361705.1 Panulirus versicolor | reverse complement strand
ATATATTGGAAACGATCACAATTTTGCGTGTGTTCATATATATTCCTATGAGTCCGCGGGAAAAATGAAACACGATAAGGCATAAGACATCAAGAGAAAAGACAAACAAAAAAAAAAGAAAAAAAGATCTTATACCTGAAACATTCTGAGCTACGGTCGTCTAGAAGAGTGAGTAATCTTGTTAGTGGTGTGACGCAACACATCACCATTAATTCCACAGAAGGGAATCATGTACAGAGCCGCAGAGTAACTAACAATAACTGACTATCTGTCAAAGTGTAATAAAGAAGACTCACAAACGAAATGAAGGAAATGTGAAGACAGACAGCAGGAAAATATCAGACTTTACGAAAGAATAAATCTTAGTGGAAATCCCGAGGGAAGAACCCATACCCAGTACGCAAGAGTTAGCTTTCGGGACAGACAAACAAACTGGATCGGATCAAAGATCCTCTGCTGGATATGGAATGTGGAACGCTACTCTCCAGTATTCTGGGAAACGATGTTATTATTCTGCATGCTACAGTAACCTATTGGGGTCGCTGCGGTGAGGAACTCCCTCGTACTTCTTCACTCTGGCTTGTTAATAACCTGTACGGTGATCACAGACGTAAGCTCAGCTTCTGGAAAGCGGGCAGACTTTTGTTTTGACGCAAGCTTCCTCTATGATCTTGCATAGGAAGGAAGTCCAAGTTTCGTGTAAAAGCAGAATCCAGTGTCCATGTCAGACCTCCGTGGAGTAGGAAGGAGAGGATTCCGGGGCTCTCAATGGGTACGTGATTACTCGGTCCAAGAGAAACAATCACATCCTGAGTGAAATACAGTAGTTTGATCATTTTCATGGCGGACTAATGTGTTTTAAGCTTCGTTTTTGATATCTGTGAACTTGGTTAAGACGTTGGTGTCTCGTTCTTTAATTTTCTGGGTCTGAACGAACAACATTTTGTCCTTGATCGAAGTTCTCGTTTTTGATGACTGCCGATCATTCAGAACATCAAAAGACAGATTTACGATCATGTTAGAACATATGGTATGAATTGTTACCCAGGGATGTTACAGATTTATTGTATTTAAGATATATCTCCATCTGTCCCAGTTTTTAGTGCAGTATGGCAGATTGCACTGACATTTACCGCAGTAAATCTTTGTCTAAGAAAGTCAAGCGAAGCAACTTGACTCAGGGATTGGTGCGTACAAGCAAGAGACTATGTGTTAATAAAGACGACTGTGAAACTGATATCGTTCAGGAATCATTATAAGAAGGAAAACTTCCTTAAACCTCAATCCTCCTACTTATGGTTAATGTGGCCTGGCGCAACACACGTGACCCCCTGGTGATCTGACTCGGACACTTGTTCGAAAATACGAGTTTATTATTTTTCCATATCTGATGATGGCTTTGCGTCATCATTTTTATTGTCCTTATTTCCCATTCTCTGATGGTTCTGGGTGGCCAGTATCATAGTGAACGTTACAGTGCATAGAAGAACATGTGAAGGACATATGTATTGGAGCTTTAACGATTCATAAAGAAAGTTATTTTTAAAAGAGAAACGTTTGGATATAGTCTCAGAGACAGGGTGGCAAAGCAGAAGGGTAGTACAGTGCTCTGACAACTTTGGACATGAACCCCTTTTGGTAGTGCTTACAGGCAGGTTAGTACAGAGCAGGTACAGTGTCTCGAAGTTAGTTTGATATCGACACTGGCGGATAGTCTTATGGTCAAGACCACCTACCATATTTGTCATCACGCAGACGAGGAAAGATTTGCGACTTCTTTATATTCTAGCACTTATTTTTACTAAGGTAACAACTGTTTGCCATACAATAAGTTATTCGGTGATTTTACTGCAATAAAGTTTTTTTTTTTTGACAGCCACCTCAAGAATATTCATCACTTATCCTATGATCAAGTAGTATGGTAGAAGTAGCTTTCACACTAAGAAAATTGCATGTTTATCATTATTCTGAGAAAGTTTAAGTATCACACAGGCAAAGGTTCCATCTTTTCGTTTTCCATTTATCTATCAGTCTTTCTTTTACCCTGCAGATTATTACTGGGGCTGCATCCATCTGGAACTAAACCCATTATTTGATGCATCTAACACCACTTGATCATGCTTCTTAAGCTCTTTTGAATGTCTCTTTGTCTTCAATTACAGTATGTTTTCCACAGACTGTTAGCACGCATGTACACCTATTATGAATGAGAAGGGGCATATAACCTCACCACCATCGACTTTATACAGACTTTCAAGGAACCACTTGGGACTGAAGGAAACTATTCTTGACCGTTATCACAACTACATACTTAAGTATGCAGTGGAAGCATGTGTTCTCTCCCTACCTCTAGTATCCTATGATCATTGCCTGGATACATGCTACCTTCCTATTACCCTCTGTTCTTATGCGAGATCCAACCAAAGTTGAATAACTCTGCATCACAGAGGGGCTGATCAAAAGAGTGTGAATTCTTCTCATATGTCCTCCAGAATCTCATTACATTAAAGTTTACATCGACACCAAAGTATTAAATGAAGCTATTATCTTTAGAGCGGAACTTACCATTCACCATTACGTCGTCATGAAAATCCTCTCTCTTGCCTGGTTCATACTGAATGTTAGCAGGTCACAGAAGGTCACTGCATGATAACAACTGGAATGTAATAATGCTCATACCAGCCACTAAGCACAGTTCTGTATATATAAAGAGAGAAGAGAAAATGACGTTGCGAAACACTGTCCACTCCAGAGCCCGTGACACATACTGTATTCTAGGATCATGTTTGTTATGTGCCAAAGTCTTAGAAATGAAAGTTTAACATCAATACCTCACATGAAAAAGCCATTAATCTATTCTATTCTATTATATACATCTGCCTTCGTGGTACAACTGTCTTAAATTCTGATACTCAAACTGTTTCACAAGAACACGTCAACTTAATGAAATCAAATGTATTAGAAACTTAAGCATTTGTCTGGTGGAAATATTTGTAACAATCTTTTGTTTTTAGCAACTATCCACTGAACTTTTCATCCACTCACCATATACGTATAACAAGAGACCTCAGTCTCTGCTGACATCTATAGATTTGTGAACTTGCCAAGAATGACTTCAGAAAACGTTGTTTTTCACATTCATTTGTCTTTCAACTCTTGCCAAGTTCATTCCTCACATGGAATAGTGTTTCTTTATTTAGGGAGATGGATCTCAGTCCTCCACTAAGTTTCATTATAAATGAATCCAACTTAAAGCTATAATGTTCCTTATTGTCGTCTCAGCCCTAACATCAAGCCTCCGTCCCCTTCAAATCCACTGTTCTGCATTCTGCTTTTCCACTGTCTTATCAACTACTTTCGTGTGGTTAACTTACTTAGTTCTGACGTTGTACTTCCTTTTTTTCATTTTCATGTCATCTGCCAATTTCAAACATTTAGTCTGCGAATATCATCTCATTTGATTCTATGTTCCCCACACTTCTTGTGTAAAACTCTCATCCTCATCTCGTTTACATGCTTTACTGTTTACAAATATTGAAACAATTGAAATGTTTAACATACAGACATATACTGTCTCACTTCCATAAAGTGTGAGGCAAACTCTTCTTGAGGTTAGAACGAAGTTACTACTATTATGCTCAACTCCCTTGACTAGTTCGCTGATACATATTTGAAGGATATTCTTTAAAAAACTGTTTTCAACAAAACTCTGTGACCAAATGTAACTATAGTTGGTGTGGAACATGGAAGATTATTCTTTTATCTGTTAATTTGCTTACATTCTTGCGCATCACGAGTTATTATACGCCAGAAGTACATCGTTCAATAGAGAACAAGAAATGGAAGTAATACGAAGACAGCATATTCATATGCACTGAACTAAACGTTACCTTAGCGCAGGAGACATAGAGTCATGATATAGGTGCATAATAAGGTGCACATGCATAGAACATACTTACTTCCTCAACCAGTAAGGGCGTTTTTCTTTTCTTTCTTTTTTAGCGCACAGTGTTTACTTCATTTCATATGGTTCCATTCCCTATCTTATCCAGTCTCATGTCTCTAAAACACTTTACTTCCTCAAGAGTCTTTCCTTTCATACTTACACTCCAACCAGCCTGTCTCACTCCCTTGCTAAGCTTCATAACCTTACATTTATTCACGTTAACCCTTAACTCTCTCCCATCATACACTTTCCCAACTGCGACTCCAGCTTGTACAGTTTCTCACTTGAGTCTGCCGCCTGAGCCGCACCATCAGCAAACAGTTAGTGACTCACTTCCCAAACCTTCCCAAGCCCAGCAGACTGCAACCCTGCCCATTTCTCCAAAACCCTCGCATTTACCCTCCACATCACCTCATCCATTACCAGATTAAACAACCACGCTGACATCATGTACCTTTGACGCAAACCTACCTTCACCTCTCCTTCTACTCGCATACACGCTTTTCTGTCTTCAACAGATAAAAGTATGTCCCTTACTGTTTATATATGGTTCATGGTCCTCACGCCCCCAGCTGTTGGCCTAATGAGACAGGGTAACTCGCTCACTCTCGGGTCCTCTGAAAGCATTTTAATCAGTTGTAAGGCAATACGGTTATTATTTATCCATTCATTCTAAAGTAATGTGTACACATGTATATCAGAGTAGACAATTTCACTGAATGCATACTCAGTATTCGACCCTGCGTAGTAAAAATGCCAGCGAGGCAACATATTCATTTGCCAATGATGACGAAAAAAGGTGATGATAATGATGAATGATAACGGGAAAAAACTTCCGAAGAAGTTGTACAAAGAAGTTAGAAGAGGAAAAGTCAGTTAAAAAAAATGAGTTTTAGTGGAAGAGAAAGACCCAAGTTGCATTGAATAGGCTTCTCTTTGGTGGGGCGGGATAGGATATATGAGGGAGTGTGAAGGATCAGGTTTAGGCCAGTGGCTCTAGGTGGAAGACGTGCAAGTGCATCTTTTCATCTTTGTGTGTAGGTTTGGGATGGATGACCTTTGTTTTTTCTTTTTCCATATAAGGCAAAAGACATCTAGGTGTGGAAAGTAGTTAAATGTGAGAGTATGGATAGGATATGCACGAGGAGGATTGTGTTTACGTGTGACGTTAGCCACCCAGTATCCTAACCCAGACTTTGTACGGTTTTGTCAGTGCTGAAAAAGAATTGGAATTACTGGGTCCAGACATCTGGGTTTTGGTAGTTTACGGCAGGTCCATTAAAGCAGGTACTAGGATGACTCATCCAGATGAGATGGTTGAAGACTTTCTTGCGGGAGCCATGATGGAGCTGACTGTGTGATAGACTTTGCTCATCACTGTTTAATGCTGGAGGGTCAGCTCTCATGTAATTCTGCTGTCCTCGATGAAATAACGCCACTTGATGTTAGATAGCTATATTAATGCATTATCTTGAATTAGTTGAAGGGTATGGATGTTTGTTTTAGCCGTGTGTCATACTGCAGCTGGGGTGTATGTTGTCAAAGGTCGAATTAGAACTTTATGGAGGTGCACTTTTGTTTTTGAATTTCCATTTCTGAATCTGCGCAATTTGACAGGCTCTGCCTAAGCAATCGCCGACCTAGATTGAATGTGTACATTCATTTTTAGTATAACATCGTAGTTTAGGCCAAGTATATTGTAACGGGGATGGGAAAGAGACGGTGTACATGTGTGGGTGTAGGAATTTATTCTCCATTTATATTTCTATAACGAGTTGTGGTCAGTTTCTTTCTGAGCTGTTCGGCAGTGACGGGTAGTGGTATTAGTCCTGATTAGTTGTACATCATCGTTCCTTACTGTAGAGTTCAAGAGTCAGTGTATAGAGGTTCAGGAAGGTTCACTGGAGTTTAGGATGTAAAGTGTAGGAGGCCAACGTAGAGCCTTGAGGTACGCCAGCATCAACGGGGAAATAATAGCGTTTTTGTGTTTGATAACCATCGTGCGGTTTCATAAGTTACTGGATGAAAGTATTACCGTGGAAGAGGGAAGATAGAATTGGATGCTTAATTTGTATTTCAAGCTTTCGTGCCAGAAAATATTGAAGGTTCTCTCGCCACCTTTTGTGATGGGCGCAGTCATATATCATCTGCGTTTGTATGAAGAGTGAGTGGAGCGGTGTTGCCGAAAGCAAAATTGTTTGTAGATTAGAGGGTTATTGTCCTTCAGTCTATAATCTGAGTTTGTAGTTGGTAATTCTTTCAGTAGTTTTCCTAAATGACTTGAGTGAACTGACTGGTCTGTATTTGAGAGGATTTATATTTCGATGTGCTTGGTTCGGGAATCATAATAGTAGCTACAGTTTTAGCATGAGTTGGGATATAGCCTGAATCAATTGCATTGTTGAAGGGAATGGTAATTGCTCTAATGGTGTTATAAGGGAGATGTCTGATGTCTTAGTAGCCGGTAACCAGCTTCCGAGATTCCTGGGGCTAATTTGGTGGTTTCGGGAGAATATGATGGACAACAGGTAATGTTTTAGGAGCTGTGAATATATATTGTCGTCTGTAAAAGAGCGCATGTGGATGATCTGCTCTGGGGTTTAATATGGCTAGGTCTGCCTTTTTAATGATATGTAGCTATTCGTGTGTTGTGATGGGCTAGGAGATATGGAGGGTGGGGTCGGAGTATGCCCTCCCATTGTCCTTGAAATACATATGTAATATCTTGAGGATTTCGGTACAATTTGTGTTTTTGCGTCTGTTTGAGGCAATTATGTATTTGTAATACCTTTTTGTACTGTACGGGAAGGGAGTTTTACATTCATGGGACTCCATCTTTTGAATATTCCCTATCCTACGTAAATCTGTGTATGTTGCTTGCGTTTACCATGTCCTCATTCACTCTGTTCCATTCATCCACTTCTCTCGTGCTATAAAAGTACTTTTTCTTGTATCTTTTTTAACAGCTCTCTTGCTTATCTGCATGTTGTATCTTGAGGTTGGTGTATCCCTACATATGTCAAAGAACAGTTACTGTCTACGTCATTGATCTGTTTTGATAACGTAAAGGTTGTGATCAGGCCACCCTTCACTCTTCTCTCTTCGAAGGTGGGCAAATTTAAGCCTTGAACCTTTCCCCTGTAACTTGACCTCATTAATTTTGGTTACTATCTATTATTGCCCTCCTCTGGACCTTCTCTATTATCTCTTGCGTTTCTTTAAGTGTGCCTTAAAATCTGCAGTAGAGATTAACGTTTGCCAGTTTCTGTTGTGGTTTTCTGTAAGGCGGTTGAGGATGTGACAGCGTAGGGTAGGATGATTCCACTTTACTCAGTCTAACCTTCAGATTGTCGACGATAGCACGAAAGAAGTCATTAGGTTATCGCAGGGGGAAGGAAGGAAGGAGTACTTTGGGTTCACGTAATTTTGGGTAAGGCTTTGACTGTTTGTTGTCAGTTATCTATCTGTTTGTCTGTTATCGCGACTAGTCGATTATCAGAGTTGGTGGTGTCTGTGCAGTGTGTAAGGGAAATGGTTTAGTAGTCTTGTTGCAATAGTGGTAGAACTGAATAAAATGAGTAAAGGGTTCAGTGAGGTGTGAGGGAAGAGAAGTGGTGTGATGGGACCCACAACGGAGCTCAGGAGACAGAAGTGATGAGGTAACTGCTGTCTCTGTTGAAGACAGCCCCAGATACAGGTATGAAAACCATGTCCAAGAATGTGTTGAGACGTTTGAGAGTATGTACAGAAAATAGGTCATCCCCTCGAGGATTGAGTTTGGTTCGGCTGGTGTGGTGAAATGCTCTATGGTGAGCCTTTAGGTCGGGAATATGTGAGTAGTTGAAAACTGTGTCTGCGTCGTATAGTGGGCTGCTAGTATCGTGTCTCGTGTACTTGGTGCAAAGGAGGAATGCGTGTATCTTACCAGTGAAAAAGCTTTGCTAGCGTCAAGAGATAGGAAGGTATTCGTATTCTGTCGAAGTGGGTATAGAAGTGGCGAGTCTTTCGTGTTGTGCGTCAGGCGATGGACGGGATGTGTGACCATCGTGTTTAATCTTATGATCGTTAGTACAGCTGGTACCATTCAGTATGTCCACATCAGGTCGTTCCTCTGCTGGGAGGGTAGTAGTTAGATAACGGTTATCGTAACAACGGGCCACGTTAGATTGATCTTGATGATAGTTGATCCCTCTTTAGAGCATCTACTCGATGTAAGCCACTTGCATGCCATTCGATTCAGTAATCATTGTACTTAACGAGTTCTCTCTGGTCCTGGGTCGAGAATGGTCTGGAGTAATGTTGGGGAGAAGAAATAAGGTGTTCGTCTACCTACTGGATTTCTCTGTTAACATGAGTCTGAAGTGGTGGGAGGAGACTGGGTGTGTCGTCAGTGCCTGATTCAAGGGCTCCTTCGTGGGGTTGAAGTCTGTGCTGGAGGTGAGGGAGGAGGGGATTGATGGAGATCTGGCAAGTAGTGACCAGGAGGGATTGGGAGTGATGGAGAAAGAGGAGGGTATCGTCATAAGAGAGATGATGGGGGAAAAGAGATGGTGTTGGGGAAGGAGGAGGAGGAGGCGAAGAGGTTGAATGGGGCGAGGACTTAGTTTCGGGGAAGCAAGGAAAGGGTAAAGACGGTTGACGTGGTACTGGAGGAGGTCTGGGAGGCAGAACTTATGGTTAAGTACTCCTTTGAATTTCTAAAGTAAGGGGAGCGTGGATATCACGTGCTTCTATGGGTTAGCTGGGGCGGTTATTAAGGAGGGAAGCCAGATGTTTTGGCAGAGTCTCGACAGTCGGTAAGTTGTGCTCCAGCACCGTATTACATGGCATATCAAATTCTATGGGGTCTTCCATGCTGAGAAAAATAGTTGATGGGAAGCAAGTGTGCATTTTTTCCTGTAGTTTAAGGAGGTCGTCGGCGGCTGGGATAAGAGAAAGGGTGGAGGGAGAGGTAGTTTGGGAAATAAAAAAAATGATTGGCAATGGCTGCCGCTAACGGTTTGGATTGGTTAATGCTGGGAGAGGAGCTAAAAGGGTTGTGTGCCTGCCAAGTCCTACAAAGTAATAGTATTATAATCACTTACACCAGGACCCCATTTCGATAGGGTCTCGGTATTACACTAGCATTCCGTTTCGACGGGCCATAAGTACCCAAAGTAACGCCACATTCTGTGGATTGTAGAGGGAGAGGAGGGACGACTCCTCTCAAACGAAAACTTCTTTGAAAGGACTGTTCCCTGTTTCGCCAACTGGCGATGGTTCAGTCACGCCAAAAGTGACTTTTTATACCTGTTGCAACCTTAAGCAGGCGAAGCCCAGTAACATCGTTCAGCGTAGATGTTCCCTTTTTCACGGGTCCTGTACAACTGGCGAGAGTAGTGTCCAACCTCGCCACAGCAGCCGCAAATTTCTTGTCGTGTTTTACATTTACAGGAGTCATGGTCGTATCTCAGCCACATGAAGCCCTGAAGAACTTCATGATACTACTGTGTCAAGTATTATTTTCCCCGCTGCTGCTGCTCACGCCATCGGGAGCAGAATTTCACGGGTGAGAAAGCGATCCCCAGCATCATAGGGGTTACCATGCTACGTTTATAGTGTGCGGGGTCGAATTAGTTTGAAGGCATTCGATGTGAGACTTCCCTTCTTCTCCTGCGAGGCTGTTTGACATCAGTGATCCGACAACATTTGTTCACAAGAGTTTAAAGTAACTTTTTGGTAAGGATTTTACGTAAGTCTTGACCATTGATGATGACAATGATGATAATGTGATAATAATGATGATAATGATGATGATAAATTTTATGATTACTATTGTTATCATTATTTCTTTATGATTCATACATAATGAAACCTGTCTCGTACATTTTCCATGATACAGAAAGTAAAATCTAAACATCGTCCGAGAGAAAATTTATAATACAGTTCAAACATAGAACTAAAAAGATATTAAAAAACACTTCAAGCCTAACTTGACTCATGCTCGTCATGTCCAGATTTGTTAAGGACATTTGATGTCTGCCTTGTACTTTTTATTCATTTAATTCATTTGATAGTCTCACACATGAAGGTTCAAAAGACCTATTATATCTGGCAGTCCGATATTGAATAGATCAAAGTCTTTTACCTGACGGCAGCATCTGATATCTGAGGGTACAAGGGATGTTTTGTATCTTTCATTATTACATTACATCTTTGAATAACAGCCCGTTCATAGATCTCCAACTGAGATCCTGTATTACCTGTATTTCTCACATTGGTTGATTATCTCGATTGAATCCTTTTAAACTCAGTGGAACAGCTCTCAAACCTGCAAGTGACATGATGGATTATACATCTGATATGTACAAAACATCCGATAGTCTACATTGAATTTTTGATTCACACAATTGTACGGAAAAGCATAATCCAGTATTGACCTTTTTTGTAAATTGCGTTAACATTGCTCACAAAACTAAATTTATCATCTATGACTGTTCTGGGATACCTATAATCGTTAAACTTTTTCAACCATTTCAGAGGCAGGTGTTCTGATGGTTGTGTACTAAAATCTATAACCATTTCTTTTGTTTTCCTCACATTAAAGCTCTAGATAGTTGTTCCTGCACCGTACATCAAAATATTCAACTTCCTCTCTATACCCCAGTATGTTGAGAGAAAGCCTTGGCGAGAGCTATGTCATCTGCATAGTTAAAGATCCTACTATTTACATCCCTTGTCTTACACTCGATGGTGTATAATGTAAAGAAAATCGGCGATAGGACACACCCCTGTGGAGCTCCAGTGCCGGTAACCCTCATGTCGGAGTATGTGTTCAAACATTTAAGATACTGAAGCTTATTAGACAAAAATGCGTGTA